>QFEA01002035.1:0-36523 GCA_003315975.1 Lactifluus echinatus | reverse complement strand
AGGCCCTTTCTGACTTGTACCCCTAAAAGGGTCATGTATCTCCCCAACATTCCTATGAGAACCAGATTTCCCTGCAGAAGGTCGGCTACCACGGCCGCCTGGGGGTTGCGCTATTTCGACTACGGAAGGAGTGGTGTCCAATCGAGCCCCGTTCAAATCTTGTGACGTATGTGCCTGGGATGATGCCGATTTTTTGACGGGTCGACGAGGGGAATTTCGTATCGCCGAATCGTTCAGCAGTAGTGCACGTTCGATGGCAACAGCTGTGTCTGCGAGCTCAGAATCTGTGGTTTCCCTGAGACCGGTATTATACTTAAATCAGATGCCTTGATGGATCCTTCAGTGGACGCACCAGTCGATAACCATCCCATCCTCCCTGTGAGGTAGACATGTAAGAAATAAGGTGGTCAAGTGGCGTAGCACAGACCTAATAAACGTCCGCACTACTCTCAGGCCAAGTCTTTTCAATGCCTCCTGCTCTTTCCTCGCCCACGTATCTCTCGCCGCCCTATAATTAGGTTGTGATTTCCTGCACTCTGGTGGAAGGGGTGCATATCTCTTGGAGCCGGCGGTAATGAGTTGCCGTTCCGCAGATAAGTCTGGCGAGACAGTACGTTCCCTCTTGACCCTGTGCTCGCCAACTAAAGTCACCGACGATACTGGGGATACAGATGACGTGACATTTGAAACCATCGTCTCAGCTGGAAATTCACGTTTTATTTCAATGGGAGGAGAACCCTCCAGTTTTCGACGTTTGAGATCTGGGCCTTCCGATGTGAACATCAATGGGGTCGACGTGAAGCTAGCCAGTCTTTGCGCAATATGATCTGTGGGCTGGACGGTATTCGTGTGTCTTGGACTGCTGCCAGTAGCTTGAGAAGGTCGCCCTGGGTAACGCCCTGCGGAAACGCTGTCACGCATTGGCTGCGGGCGCCGCATACATCCAGTGGAATCCCAAACAACAAACTGTTTATCCGGGCGAGGAATCGAGGACCTATTTGCCCCTCGTCCGCCTCGTCGTGGTGGAGGGTTGTGATTTGTGCTGCTGACAGCAGGCGGACACTGATGGCGCTTACTCACGAGCTCGTTTGGTTGCGCATCCTCCGTACGCGGACGAGCGCGAGGAGCCCCCCGTTGACCTGTATGATTAACACGCTGTGCCGGAGGGTGCCATGGTCGGAACATATAGGAGCGATACGATTGCGTGGATGTGGATGGACTGTATGGTATGCGTGTGACGGTGTGAACTCGGCTCGCGTCACGCATCACGTCACGAGGCACAACGGGCTATATATGGTAACTGACTGCTTTAGCCAGTATAGAAGTGTCTTGTTCCGCATCCTTCTCCCACGCGAAGCGTTCATTCCACAACAATGACAGATCTCGTATCGTGGACAGCGAAAATTGTTGTCCTGATCCCAAAGTTTTTTTTTTTTTTTCTTGTTGCTTTGCCTAAATGGCAGATCCAGGAACCGAGCGAGCATCATCGCGGAGGTGATGTACTTATAAAGTCTGTAAGGCTGTATTCATAAACGCATGCCGATCGGGGGAACAACGGTGACGCTCGCGTCGCTTATCGCTGTCAGTACGTTGCCAGAACAAACGCAGTCCGAATCCGTACGGCAACTCACAAAGTGAGGCTCACCCGCCCGGATATTTTCTAACTAAGATAGAGGAGAGAAATGTCTGCGTCATTGAAGTATACAACAGTGTGGGCGTATCACGTAATCCATACATTATGAGCTATTCCTTGGTGCGAAAAAGTTACAGAACCATGATAATAAATACAGTAACGCTTGTTGAGCATCTAACGCATTCTCGCGCGAGCCGTGCCAGCAACGGCATCTTGTCGTGGGACAACACCTCTCAACGGCGCATTGAAACATCCCCGACTGCTTGCCAATATGCGGCTTGCTTGCTCTGCAAACCACGCAATAGTGTCGCGATGATCTGTCGTACCCGCGGTAGATATTTGTTCAAGGTGTAAGCCGAAGGTTCTTCACTGAGACATGCTTCGAGCACTGCACGCAGATCTTGTGGGATTCGATATATTTCACTGCAGATATCGTACCGCATCAACAACGAGTCAAGGCGCGTGAACCAAAAAATAACGCACCTCATATCAATGCCAAAACTTAGAAACGCGGCCACCGTTGAGTTGAACTCAGCACCCAGACGGACATAGACGTCACTGACGTGTTGTTCGGACGCCTGTGACGTGCTCCACAGATGCAGCATTTCCTGCAACTGCTTCGTCACTTCAAGCAAGGCTGCAACAGCGCGGGGGACGTCAGACTGGTGTGGCTACTCATGCATGGGTCAACGGCACACCAAGCGAGAATGGCAGCTACGCACCAAATTAGATGTCTGGAGTCGTCCGTTGGGAGGCATGTACTGTCTGGAAGCTGCACGCATGACGCGAATGAAGAATTTGGGGGAGAAATGAGCGCGGACAATGTAACGTTTATAGTGTTTATACGAAGCGGAATCGAGATGAAGCGCGCAAAGGCTTCGCAGGAAACGTAACCGTAAAGCTGAATGGTAACTATGCCTGAAAGTGGAGTTACCAATTTATAGGTACGTCGCTTGCGGGACTGATCTGTAGCGTGTTCAAGGGCGGAGACGACGGGCATGTCCGAGTCCGACGGATGGAAAGTGAACAAAGCTGTGAAACAGAAACGGTGATGATTGGCTTGAGGCTGAGACTGCGGCGGTCATGACACGAATTGATGGGTAGATGGTGTTAGATGTACTCGTGTGCAAGTCTTATTCTGGCTGTGCGATTTGGCCGTGTAAAGCTGCGCCGCTGTAAACTAGTGCAGCTCCTGCCCCGGTCCCCGGCGTCGGTCTCGATTTCCGCGGAAGCTGCTTAGCTCGCTTCCAAATATGTCTGCAGATTCACAGGCCCACAGCACTCCCCTCCCCGCCAGCGGCATTCCCCTGCCGACAGCGACGGTCGCACAGCCCGTCGCTCATGAAGAGGTATCCTCAGCCTCAGAACGCAACAGCTCGCCACATTCACGAATCCTGGGGTATCCAATGATCAAACTAAGATACCCACGATGACCATCTTGGAGACGATGGTCAACAACTTGAAACGCGTTCGCGTTTGTCTGGTCGAACATTCTAGACGTCTAGACGTAGGGTTTAAGTGACATCACGAGCGATGGACTTGTCCGTCTATTTACAGCCCAGTAAAATGTGGGTCACCATAGCGTCGTCAACCCAATTGATTACGATGTAAACTATGTGAGGGTCTGTTTTCTTCGGGGATCCCTGACAACAGCTACCCTTCTCTGTACATCGTCTTTGAAGACAGGCTACAAAAAAATTCACTTGATAGGCGATGTGAAATGCATCAGATCGGACTTACGTCTTTCATATATGTTTCCCTGAGCTCCCGCATATGTCGCCACTCCCAACCGTATTCTCCCAACATCTTATCTTGGACGATGGCATCTGATGTCAAGAAGCGTGCGATGCGTTGTTGTTGTTCTTTGTCCTGTATCATGTAGAATTCTGCCGCGGATCGCGGCAATTGAGCTTCAAACCGCTTCCGCATTCCCTCTTCTTTTTTTGCGAGTTTGTATAGCAGGGGTGTCACTGTCCTCACGTGCGCCTCGCGCACCAACGTCGTCTCGTGATTAAAGTTGGCCTCCAAGCTCATACTGCGATGAGGCTGGCTGTACAATTCCTTGGCATGTGCATCAGATGCGTTCTTAGAAAGTCGTGAGAGTAACAAACATCTATAACCTCCGAGTTGTCACCTTCAGCTTCATCATTCTGCGCCATATATCGATCAAGTGCATCGTCGAGATATTGCGCAGCTTGATGTGCATAAAGCTTCTCAAGGTTGGCGGTGTGTCGTGTCTGCAACTGCTCGACTCGTTGTTTCAGATCTGGTACCGACTCAGTAAACACAGACATGTCAGCGAATCTGCACAGGTGTGAGGGATCTCGAGTATTGTGATGGCTGCAATGGCCCACTTTGGGAAGTTTGTGCCATGTTCGCGGAGGACATACTGTGCAAATTCGTGTTTGTCAAGATCACTACGGTCAACGTTCTCCGCCGATGAAGACTCCATCAGTTGAAAAGTACTGTCAATGGCGTCCGCTGAGTAGATGAGTAGCCGACACAGACGTTGGCAATTTCTGACGGTGACGGTGACGGCTGACGCGCTGACGGCTGACGGCTCCGACTGGCCATCATGACAGTTGCCAGAATAGGAGTACAGGTCTCACGCGTTCCTGTCTCACCCACCAATGATGAACGTAGCAGGTAGCAGTGGCAGTGGCAGTGGCAGGATCAACTTGTTTCAAAGGAGGACAGGACGCCTACGATCTTGATCATCGCCCATCTCAGACGACGGACGGGGCGCGCTGCTTTAAATAATCTGTACGTAGAAGTAAGCTACTGTAGCAGGGCTGGGCGCATCTTTACACATCGTGAGGGTAGCTGTTCAGACACGAACGCGGTGACCTGACCTCGTATGAGCCTGATCTGATCACCCGGTCATCTTTGCAATGTAATGAGGACAGAGTGGTGTCGAGGTCGAGCTGGACCAGCAATTCAATTCATTTCACTCTGCATTGCCCTAATTAAGCAAAGTGAATATCGTCGCCGTCGCTGTTGCTGACAGTTCCGTGCCTCCGCGTCCCTCACGGTGATAATGTCTAGTCGACGCGATGACCTTTTTCCCTCCGGATCCATAGGTCGCACCCAGGGTGTCCTCATACCGCGAATCCCGTCGCCTGCCCCTTCGCTCACCCGAGAGACCCTGACAGCGCATCCGTTGCTCTCCCCAACCCCGGCCTCTGCTCCCGTCAATGCCCCACTAACTTCAGACGTACTCGATACCGCTACGCCTGGGACGCGTTATGCAACGTATACCCCTCGACATCGCACTGCGCCGACCACCGGGACGACTCTTCAGTCCTCGCTGTCTGTCTCACCTCAGCAGCAGCCAGGCGGGAGCACGGCGGCGAACAAGCTCCAGTTGATGAATCTTAAGGCAGGGGCTCAGTCAATCGGCCTCGAAACGAACAGTGTTGGCTGGGAGATTCTGGAAAAGCTCGTAGCGGAGCATGACAATAACCCGGAATGGGCAGATATGTGGAATGCCCTCACCATAGGGAAGGTGCTAGCTGTCATTCTCTGCCAGTGCTAGAGATAGCGCTCTCATCGCCGTTCTATATTATTCAGGCAACTCTACTCTTGCCTCTCGAGAATGGAGGGCACACTGATGTCACCGCTGACCTCGTGAAGGACCACATCGCTCTCTGTGAGAGTCCATCTGCCGGAGACAACATCCCTATAGTGACGTTGTCTGGATTGAGGGGATTGCTCGTGGGGTAAGCCTGCGCGATTTTGTGCTAGAGTGTGTCGATAACTTATCCGCCTCCCAGTGAAACCCTTACCCTCCGATCTTCAATCCTACCTGGTTCGAAGCCTTTCGAGGGTCTCTTGACACCTTCGACACGCGTTTCTACTCTCGCATCCCTTTCGCCCCTCCCTGTGGTGCCCCTTTCCCAAGCATACCCGACGTTCGCACTCCCCGCCTACACGAACTCGCTCCCCCTTCCACCCCACGTTGTTGCAAAACCCCCCCTCCCACCGAGGCCCGGGCAACGGCTAACCTCTCAGGCCAATACTTCACGCCTGTCCTCTTCATTCGCCTCACTCTTTGGAAAATCTTCCGCACCTGCTACACCTGCACCTAACCCATCACCACCACAGAATGCGGAGCACGAGCATGCGATAGAGGTCGCTGCATACACAATCGACCGGCCCATAGTACGCAAGGACGTAAGCAAAATTATAAACAAAACACTCAAAAACGAAATCAAAGAATCACTTTCGTCGTCCGGAGTTCCATCCTGGGTGATTGATTGTGTGCATGACTTCACGGTGGGACTCTACCCCTTCGTGCGGAGCTGCGACGCGAAGCAAGGAAATTCACCCCAACCGCAATATATTATCGATCCCCCGCAGGAAACTGCCGAAGAGCTTGCAACACAATTCCAAGTTTTCTATTCGGAGCTCGAGGAAGGTCTGCTCGGAGGAGATAGCGTTCTAACGGCACGTCCTATTCGCGAAGGTTTCCTCGAAGCTGAACAAGAGAAAGCGCGCGACCGCCGCTCGAATGGCAAAGCGGTGAGCGAGCAACATGCACGTGAGATTATGGAAGCTGTCGAGCGCGTCATTTGCTCGTTGTTCTACGACAAGTGCGTTTCTGCCATGTCCTTCGTGGTTCCGCGGCTGATCCCACATTAGATTATATCTACTCCCCAAGTCCGATGACGCATCACACGACGAAGCCCTATCTAGCCGTGTCGCCGCGCTGAATATGCTCGACCTCGGTTTAGAACATCTTGGTGTCGACGTTGGCACGGCAGGTGCCGACGTCGAAGCTGTTCTCAAGGCTTGCGGTGACAGTGCGTTTTTAGGTTCGTGAGAGAAGACATCCTTACTCATCAACATTTTCCTGTGCAGCGCTTTCTCGACTCGAGCACCTGGAGATCCGATGTCCAGCGGACAAAGCTGCTGTACTTGTCACAGCGCACAAGGCTGTTGTTGGTGGGTAATTGCCCACTTGTCCTGGGACGTTGGGCGCCTTATCGTTGCCACTGAGACACCTCCAGATGGATTGTCACGCCTACCCCCTATCCGACTAAAATCGGAAGCCGAGTTGGAGAATCAGAAGAACCCCGAGGCCTCGCCAGCTCTCCACAAAAATAGCGCTAGAAGGCATGGTGACGAGAAGGGTGCACCTCCCCTTGACGCAAACCCTCCACCAATAATTGTCTCCCCTGACTCTGAAACTCAGATACATGTAGAGTCTCCAGTCACGATCGAGGTGTCCGCTGCCGTCCCCGTTGCTTCTAATGCACCCGTCACATCTCAACATGAGGATCAACCAGAATCGCTACAGTCTTACGATCCCTCTCCGGTTCGGGCCATCCCGTCACCCGTTTCGATTCGTTCCCGCTCGTCGTCCCCAACACCTGTTTCAGGCGATATCATCTTGCCGTTGATGATCTTTGCTGTAGTCAAAGCGAATCCATCTCATTTTGTATCGCATCTTCTCTACACTCAACGCTTCCGAAATCAGCGTGTCAGCGGGGAAGAGAGTTATTGCCTGGTCAACCTCATGGCAGTTGCTGACTTCCTTGAGGATGTCGATCTGAAAGCGCTGGGGCTGGGAGAAAGCGAGAAGAAAGTCATGAGGTTGGTCCCATTGATCTTAATGGCCCCACATAACTCAATTTACGTTTTCACTAGCACTGCCGATTTAACACCTATTCCCGTTCACCGGGCAGCATTGGAGTCCCAAGCTCCATCAGGCTCCCCCGAAGGCGTGCCTGCACGTTTTCGGCGCGGCGTCGAGCAGCAAGTCGACGCCATCGCCGGCTCTGCAAACAAAGTCATCCTCGGAGTTGTTGACCAAGGCTTTGGTGTACTCCGCGCACTTCTACCTGGCACTTCTGCTGATGCACAGGCAACTCCATCAGACAATCCGAACACGGACCAAGAAGCTGCACCGTGGAATGCGGCGCGTCCTGGCTTCGGACTTCTGCGCCGCGAGAGTGCTTTCTCAATTGCAAGCCTGGCTGCGTCACTCCCCCGCGGTCGCGATCGAGCCAGGTCGCTCGCAAGCACGGTTGGCACAACAGCCGAGGAATCGGGCCAGATGATGGTGGAAGTTTCTTCGCGGCCAGGTTCAGTGCACTCTGTGTATGGATCAGATTTGGAGAGCAGTGCGAATGATGACAGCCAGGAGGATGATGAGGATGATGATGAGCAAGAGAGGAACGATGATCGACATGACACACGCAGCATCCGCAGTTTCGAGAGCATGATGGGCCGTGCAACACGCCGGCGGCGTCCTCGGCCTCGGAAGAGCCTCACAGACCGCCTTGCCAGCATGCCAGGACTCGCACGCCTGTCTGGGTCGCAGCAAGCAACACAGCAACTTGCGGTACTTGCTTTCCGTTGGTTCTTCTCAGGGATGTGACGTTCATTCACTTTCATCAGGATTCGCCTACGTCCTCGCAGCCCCCATCGCTCCTTCCTCATCCACGGGCACCAACTCCCGCCGCAAATCGTCTAGAGACACCTCTATCGAGTCGAGCACCGTCTCCTATTCAAATGCGCATTGCCCCACCTAATGAACGTTTTTTGGAGGCAGCTGCGGACGACCTCCGGTTGTCCGAAGTTAAGGAGCTTCTGCGCGAATACAAGAGGGTTGTTGACGGCTTACGTGCAATGGGAGGATTCGAGGAGTGATGATTGTTGCTTCCGACTGTTGTATATAATGTAGCGTAGAATGGCTTTCCCCTCCCCATGACGGGACGGGATAAGCGGCCCGTTCGAACTTGGGCCCAAATAAAGATTTATATTCCCACGGTGTCGGAGTCAGCCACCACATTTGGGAACCTGGTCGAACCCTATCCGGCAACATCGTCGACGACACTCTTGACAAGAAAACGGCGAGATGGTGAGTCCATGTCACTATTTGATCTCATGAATGAGCCAGCGTTGTTCCCATGTTGGACACCTGTGGTCAGATCAGTGCTATTGCTTCGCTTGAGGGCTGGATGGGTGCTGTACCATTCAGATGACTACTCTCACCAGCATGAACCACCACCTTTCTAGGCGATAGCTGACATACGTTTCTACAGACAAAAGGTCCGCGTTTAATGTGTATCGCACAGAAGGTGATCCACTGACAGTCCTGTAATTGTCTGACTACTATAGGTACATCCTCCTTCGGGTGCGTTTGCGTTTTCCTGCTGCACAAGCTGTACCATCCGCCTTCCTGATATCCAATCCAGTAAGCGTCACACCAAGTCGCACACACTCTGCCGCCGCTGCGGTAATCGCGCGTTCCATAAGCAGCACAAGGGTTCGTTTCCGTGACCTCTGCTTGGAGGCGGTCTTTCACACCAGCCGTTTTCTACAGAGTGTGCGCAATGCGGATATCCCAGTGCGAAGCTTCGCTCCTACGAGTGGGGACAGAAGGCCAAGCGCCGAAAGACGACGGGTACTGGCAGGATGCGGTACCTCAAACATGTCTCGAGGCGATTCAAGAATGGTTTCAGGTGCGCGAGAGCCTTTGTGGGACTTGATCAATTGTCGTAAATTCTGAATGCCGTTATCCCACCAATTCAGGGAAAATACGGTAGCCAAGAAGAGCAAGCAGCCCGCCTCTGCATGAAGGGTCATTGTTGTCGCCTACATATGTCTATTGTTGTTCCGCATTACATTTTGCCTTCTCGACATACAAAAATACATGACTTCATGCTATGCCAAGCTATGCATGCCCATGCCCTTTCTTCGGCTGTATTACTACTGTATGTGAGGTTTGTGAATGTCAATTTGGAACGGCGCTTGCTGTCCCGCTCATGGTTTGGAAGCCACATGAGTAAGTCCAAGTCCACACGAACAGGGACAACTGTCAAATATGCCGCGGTATGCAGATGCAGATGTCCTCCACCTCCGCCATAATAATTTTTTTTTTTTAATTGTTTTTAGGCTTTGTTTGGCCCGATCCAGATTTGATCATTCATTCTCGGCTCGGGTTGATCTGGCCTAGTACTGTAGTATCGTTCTCCCTTCCCCTCCTTCATCCGACCGGTTAGGGGTTATCCCCGGTGTGGCGGGTACAATGGCCGTGCGCGTGCGTTCTTGTGGATGTGTTGCTAGTTAGTATAAAACCGAGGCTCGGAACATCTTGGTCGGTGAGTCTTCGTCATCCAGCGTACGGTCCGTCAGGTATGGCCACCTCTCATTCTCTAACCATTTCTTGTCCGTCCAGACTTCAAACGAAGCAGCCTGCACTAGCTTGTGTCAGCCCCATCACAGCTGTGGCGTCGACCGGTTCTGACGTGCCGGACAAGCCGAACACTTTGTTAGCCACCAATTTGACGGAGCGCGAGCCACTGAAACTTGATGCTACCTCGAACGCAATTCGTGCTGTTCCACCTGTACCTTCGGCCCCCACGAAGAAACGGGCGCGTAAAGATACACTAGATGAAAACAGACACAGTGGCGATGCGGCCGGGTACCTGCCTCGGGTCCGTCAGCGACTTGTCTCCACGTCATCAGTGGCAACCATTCGACCCCTCAAAAGCATCGAGGATGTACGAAAAGTCGGTGGATCGGCTACCACTCGCTCTGGCTTGTCCACCAAGTCGAGGGATCCACCAAAGGAACTGCCCAGAGTGCGACCGCTCTCTGAGATCAATCGCGTTCCTGGAGATACACCCCAACGCAGGCTTCGTCGCGTCGGGACTGTCGAATTCCCTACGATGCATAGCTCAGACAGCGATGGTTCTGGTTCTGGTTCTTGCCAGCAGCCGTCACGGACCCCTATCCCCATCCACCCTGCCTCACTCCCCGCAAGTAGTTCAATTGCATCAGAACATGCTCGGTCCTCCCACTTCGTACTACATCATGCCAGAGAATCATCCTCGTCAAGTGCTGCCACGGCCGCTCCTGGATCGACACCACGAGCATCTTTTGATCGCTTTGATCTCAGAATAGCGCCCGTGAAGGCACATACTGAGTTGTGGGATCTTCCTGACGAGTGAGTACTTAGTTATCGAACGATTGCCGATGAGTTGCAAACTAGACTGACCGCGTAGTTCTCTGTATGCTTGGCCCGGCATCCTAGTTCTGACGGACAACGGAGCGGCTATCAAGTTTCCGCCGATTGACGCGGTCGAAGTCGAGTGCGCGACGTATGCGTACGAGGGTCGATTCGCCACCGAGACAAACGCGGTGCCCGTTTTCTCTGCCCGTTTCCAAGGCTCCTGCTTCTCGAAGGAGGATGCGGATACGCCGATGGTGTTTGACCCCTCACTCGGGATCGTCATGCAGGAGAACTGGTCGGACGTGCGAATCCGCAAGAATCAGTGGTATGTCAAGTTCTGGGTACCCATTCCCATATCTCTCTTTCGCAAGAGAGAGACGCGTATGTTTCGCTTGAAGGCATTGATTAGTGCCGTGGACGATCGCATGTGGAAAAAGGTGACCGTGTATTCGGGCACTGTCGTTGCCGACATCTCGCATCTGCGTAAACACAAAGATATGGATGGCGCCGCTGCGCGGAGCTAACCCTTTTTTTTTTTTGCTCACTTCTCTGCCAATCCACACCCTCGTTATCTCATATCTCTTTCATCTCGCGCGTGTACGTTATTGAAATTTTCTCTCTGTATCGTTTGTCGGGCGTTGTAGGCGTTGTAGGTTAAGGTGTAACACTCTTTTTATGTTTAATCCATTCCATGGCTTGAAATTTTGCTTGCGGGGAATGCAGAACAGCACCGACTGAACTCGTCGTCTCTCAAAGGTTGAGCGCGCCCAATCAATACAATTATCCCGCTCGCGCCCGCCGGTTGAGTCCCGGCCAACAGTGGTCGGCGACCGGAGATGCATGACGCCACTTCTCAGCCACGGCCGGAACGCCACCATCATGATCACACACCCGAAGTGAGGCACCTTGTTTCCGCTATCGCAAATAGCCGTTACCCCACAATTAAGTACTTGCCTTTGCCTAGCGCGCCGTCGGCCTAGACTTTTTGAATGTTTTAGCATGCAGTAGTGCGACTGTAATGAAGGGCACCAAGTCGATCGTTGACAGTGGAAGGAACGTGCATCAGATAAGGGTTTGACAATCGTTATGAGTCTATCAGTTTTCCTTAAACCAATGATAATGAACTGTTTGGGATATCTCCGAGGCGATGCATGCATCAGCCGGATGTAATTTCGCGCCAGACCCGAAACCTAACATCTGCTCAACAATGCAATGCGCGATGCGCGATGGGGGGGATACATGCCCGCCCGCCCATTACAAGACCCTGGCAAGGCTTGGCACTTACGGCTAGCGCTGTTATGTTCCACACTCAAACAATGCCAGTGCTAATAAACAGTCCATGGGTGGAGGCCGTGTGGTCCATGTCATCTTTCCTACTTGTTAGGGTTAGCGTCGATGATGGAGGGGGCTCCTTCTCTATTCAATTGGTCTACGCGTGTGGTGATTCATCCAGACAAGTGCCCCTTTCTTCACGGTAGATGTGCGAGCCCCGCATGTATCATTGGTATCACTATATCAGTCTGTTCAACAAGCTTCTGCGATTGCACGGGTTCTATTTATTGCTGGCGCACATCATGCAGGGCCGTCTAGCGCACCGATGACACGGGTATGTTTACGAGTCGGTGAACCCAGTTCCTCATTGATACCTCCGTTTCGTCCTCACCCTACCTCTTTCACTGTCACACCCCTATCGGTGGGAAGATGGCCCAAACTGCCCTGGCGGACCTTGTTCTTCCACCTGCAATTTAGCCTGGTAGGGTGGTGCACTTGTGTCGTTCATGACCTAGGGCTGGCCATAACGGAGTAAGGTGCGGATGACATGATGAATGAGTCGACCGATGGTGTCTTCTTGGACGTGCGTTTCTGCTGAAGAGAGGCGATGAAACGAAATGATCGAGAATTTGCAGTAGAATCTTGGGACTGCCATAAAGGCTATTATGCCAAGCTTGAATCGGCCATCCTATTTTGCGAGACGCGATAGAGAGAAAGGAAAGCGCAGTGCGGGGGAGAGAGCGACGGCGGGGCGCGGTTTAGCGAAGCCACGTGGTCAATAAACTCGAGGCGCGGTCCGCGTCCGAGACTCCGCTTCCGAGTCGCGTCGCGCACTCGAAGGCCGGTCTACTTGATGCGTCTACGCTCAACCTGTTTTCGGGGTTGATCCACTTTCATTAAGCGATACCCATGATATTGCTGCCTTTGCCACTCCTTCTTCTTGTCCACATCCATCTCCTCGGCTATCCGCAGGCTGATGAGCCAGAATATGATGAACACGTCTTCAACGTAAAGGTGCGCGGACTGCGCGATCGGACCAAAACTATGGAAGACCTTTGCTACTTCCTTGTCGGTAAAATTGAACAGAAGCCGCGCTTGAAATCAGTGGGTTCTCCCCCTATCAAAGACTCCACGAGCCCGTAACTAAACCGTTTCAGTTATTCCCGACATACCCATGTTTGCAGCCATCAGACTCGGTAGCATTTAGGGCGATGCTGGCGAGGTACATGGAAGGCCTGCGAAATCAGGTAGTGAGACCTGAAACGGTGTCTAAATATCAGAATACGTCATCGAAAGGAAAGAGTCCCGGTCCAGGGATAACAATAGAACCCTGGTGGTGGAAAGATATCGTTGTACGGAAATCTCTGCTCGAAGAGTGTACGGGAAATCGGTGGGTCTTGATCTTCGACAATTGATCGAATTTCGTTTATGTTCGTGCACGATGTTGCTGGCAGGTTCGAGCGCATGATAATAGCACTCTCCACACATGCGCTGTTTGCAAATACCGCTGAGTCGCTGAATGCCACTGCATCGAACGCCTCTGCAGCATTTGTACGCTCTTTTTGGTACTTTTTCTTATAGGCTTCCTGACGTACTGTAGAGTCGCTTGCCGACCCTCCCGAGGGCGCATGTTTCTCTAGAAGCGACAATCCGCGGCGCTCGCAGGGCATGGGAACGATCTGCCGCTCTACTTCAGCAGAGCCAGGCGGATTCGAAACATTTAGAGGTTAGTTTGCATACGGCTCGGCACACTGCCCCGCGCCATCTAAGCGAGCCTCGCCGTCGTACAGACCAATCTATCTAGTAGCCGAGGACACGAGTCCAATGCGATGCTAGCAGGTCTTTCGTTAGGAGAACTCATTTCTCTATGTGAGACCAAGCGTGATGAATTACAGCGGGGGTGTTGGCAGGGGGAAGTAGGGCAAGCATGCCTTGATTTTGCCCTCGGTCTCACCGGGTTGAGTTGGCCCAAGCTTCCGACTGCTCAGGCTGAACACGTTCAAGAATCGTACCTGTCACCAGAGAAAATACATACTGTAAGTACTTTCTCACACTTTCATCAGCTGGGTGGTCTTAGGGGGGTGTACCAGAGTGAGGATCTCCTACCGCCACTTCCAACAGCTGCTGCGCATCATCCACAACACATGGAATCATTTTTGGCCACCGTCATACCGACGTCATCTGTTCCCGACGATCTTCGACTGGCCGAAAGCAGTGACTGCGGTCAAATTCGCAATTCTATGACCCATCGCGTCAACATTCTGATCACTGAACGCCTTGCTGCAGAGGAACAAAATAACAGTGATTTCAGGGAGGCCTTGAACAGGATGCGTAGAATGCGCGAGGGCCTGCAGGCACAGTTGCAGTTGATCCCAGACGGTGCCAGCGCTCGGGCACAATGTGGGAATTCGCCCGGGGGACCAGCATCGCCTGCACCCAGCAAGGATGTGATAGTAGAGATACAGACACAGAAACAAGCCTCACGGCCTCCTGCGCCAAACCGGACTGCTCGAATGGGAAGAGTTAGGACTGTACGCTCGGTGGCCGTTCCCTGGTCCAAACCGTCCCAAGTTCGTAAATGCCCGTCCTCCTCTGTCCCTACTGCAGAGCCGACCAAACCAACCCATCGCTTGAAGGTGGATACTGTGATACCCTCTTCTATCAAATCATCACGGGACCCTAGACGTGGTGATACAGTCCCACAATCTTCCGGAGCCGATGGCCTCGAGGAAATACCCAAGGCCACTCACCAATCAGTCGGTGAGTCGGGACCCACAGCAATACAAGAGAGGAACACACTGGTTTGTCTCTTCACCTTTACATCCAAAGGGGATGCTTAATTTCCGTTCAATCGTGATCTAGGTTATCAATTTTGATGAAGACGAACCCTTTCTGCCGTCCTACCTCAAGCCTGACACCAAGCCACCCGTACCCCCGAAACTGGACTTCATAGAAGATAACTCGGCCTTCCTTCCATCGTTCCTCAAACGCGATATGATACAGACGGTGGTCACAAGGCAGCAGACACCGCGTGCGAGCGCAACCCGTGAGAGCACCCCTGAACACGGAAGAATAACGCCGTCTGCTGGTGGCAGCAAGGACGAAGACGATTGGAGTTACGAGGGAAAGAGCACGTCACTGCGCGATATCCTCGTGCGAGCGGGCGACGCGACATTCGCACATTTTGATATTCTGCGTGAGCAATTACACACATTCTTTTTTTTTTTTTCTTCTGCACAGGCCGCACAAGCCCTAAATGAGGCACCTATTCCCAAGAAGAAAATTTCACACGGTCTGACTGTATTTTGCGTCAGGTTCTGCCACGCCAAGATGGCAAGGCGGTTGAACGTGTTGGACAGGAATCTCTGCCGCTGTCGGCACCCCGCGTTCCCCACACGCGTGGCAGCGGGTGCCCCGCGGGTTTCCTTTTTGTCTCACCGTTATCGCTTGATTGATCAGAATTCGCTAACGCTGTTGATTTTATCACAGATGAAGAGGACGTGGACGTAGCGGATGAGACGCTCGGGTGGGAGTAGGTTCGCATTCGGCGTGGATACACGTAAACAAACAGGCGCGCGTTATCTTATCAATCAACAGGCCTGCAGGGAGGATGCTCGATGCAGCACGGTGGTGATTGTGAAGGTTGCAGTGATTTTACTTGTCAGTTCCTGGAGCTTGGATCCGTGTTTGGGGAACAACGCCGGGGGGGCCAGAAAGAGACGGAGAACGGGATTACGCGGGAAGTGAGATCCGGGAGCCGGGAAATCTCGATCGCAGATGAGAAAGTGGCAGTGCGATAAGGTGTCCATTTAGATCCGAGACCGAAAGGATGTCGAGGGGGTTTCGAGGGGATGGGATAACTGGACACGGCCTGCTGGTGGTAGAAACGGGGGCGTCGAAGGTCCAAAACGTTAAAATGCAAATGCCAAAAGGGGCAACAAAGGGATTTTGGGTTAAAAAAAATAAAATTAGGATTAGCGAAGGGACACAGACACGGTCACGGTGATAAGATGGCTCCGCATGACAACGTCTGGAATATTAAGCGTGGGAAAAGATGAAATTAAACGGATATGATTGGGTGATTTGGGGGTTATCTTGTCTTGGTTGACCGTATTACCAACTAGCATCATCTTTCCCCTCTCCGGTCACCATCCCCCTCCTCATCATCCCCTCCATCCGCGGGCTCTCGCCATGCTCGGTGTACAAAATTCTATATCTCCCGTGTCTAGGTTACAGTTCCCTCATAATCCATCTTCCTCCGATCTCTTTCAAGCCCCGCCTTCTCCCTCCAGCTTTCAGTCTGCCTCTTCACCTCAGGTCCATCACTCTATTTTTCTAGATAGAACTCCCCTTCTTACCTCAACTTATCTATACAGGATCGACAACCGGATCAAACTCCCTCAACGCCCGTCCAGCCCCAAGGCGTGCCTTCCACTGCGACCCAAGCCTGTGCTAACTGTAAAGCCACCACTACGCCGCTATGGCGTAGGGACGCCGAGGGAAAACCTGTTTGTAACGCTTGTGGTCAGTCTTGCTTTCCGTTTACTTTCATTTTCACGTGTTTGGAATCCACCACACTCTACACATCTCACCCACGTGTCCGATGTATCGAGTGCACACCAAGCAATGCTTGTGTCGCACGGACGATCTTCCACCTCACACTGGGTCCGATCTTTCCTTTCCTCAGTATCTCATTGTATTCGGCTACTCTGACGTGCCTCTGCCACTCTCTCCGTCCGCATGTTGTCAATCAACATCAACCGCACTTTCCCCGATACGCGTATACTCACGATGATCTTAAACAGGCCTCTACTTCAAATCAAAAGGCAGCATTCGTCCCCCGGATCTTGGTCGGTCAGGCCCAAACCGCGCTCCTTCGACCTCCGCCACCCATCCTGCAGCCACCGGCGACGGAACAGCAGCGCTGCCCTCCCGGCATATGACCCATACCCCACCGTCCCTACTCACACCTGCAGCGTCGCCAGCCCTCGAATCTTCTAATCAAAACCAGTCCTCCAACCCACCCGCACCTCATCTTTCTGGCGGCACTTGTCCCGGTGACGGTCGCTGCGACGGTACTGGTGGTACTTCAGCTTGCTCCGGTTGTCCCACGTACAACAACGCCCTTAACTCTCGGTCCGAGATGGAATCTACAAAGTCCAACAACTCCGCGTCCCCCTCTGCTCAGGCCCCCGCAGAACAACAACAACCGGCCCCAGACTCCCCCGAGGGCGGTGTTAATCAAGCTGCACGCAGCCGCAATGGCCGTACCGCGCCTGTTGGTGCGCTTTCGTGTGCCAATTGCGGGACGTCGACAACCCCTCTCTGGCGCCGCGATGATGTCGGCAATAATATTTGTAACGCTTGTGGTACGTCCCTTGTTCAATTCCAGTCATTTTCCTGCCTCGTTTTGCTGTCGATGTCGTCCATCGCCGCAGCGCCACCATGTTGCGCTGGCACGTTCTTATGGGTTGGAGATCAACTTATCTTATCAGATCACCCAATTGGCGCGCGCCTCTCGTTTTCTGATAACGACCCTTTTTGTTTTTACGTTGTTTGCTTTCACAAACACCGTGTTGACTGGAGTCTGTCAACCCGGCTGTCATGTTGTGCCGCGGTCCTTCGGCCTTATCCTACCCCCACCCCTCTTTTTTTTCTGTTTCATCTGTAGACGTAGCAACCTGACCTTTCCCTTTCCGTCCAGGTTTATACTTTAAGCTTCATGGGACACATAGGCCAAATAGTATGAAAAAAACTGTTATCAAACGGCGCAAACGTGTCCCTGCAGCTGGTTCTGCTGGTCGGCTTTCTGACCAAGCTGCTGCGGAAACCCTCGTCTCTGTCGGACGTGGCGTGCATGCCGGGACCGGTGACGAGGAGGAAGATGAGGAAGATTCGCCCGAACCCAAACGCAAGCGTTCGCGCCGTTCGTTTCCGCGCGCGAAACGTGGTGGAAAGGATAAAGGAAAAGACGGGGACGATGAAGAGGGCGGAGAGAGCGAGGCTCACCAGAGTTGGGAGATGGCCGATGCGGCTCGTCCCGGTTCACGTGGTGGCTTCGTTCATCCTCCGCACCCGTTCAGCGTCCCCGGCGCCTTTGAACTACCGCCACTTGGTTCCACACTTACTCCGGGCACGGACTTCAGTGCTGCATTAGCGGGTTACGTCGCAGCAAAGAGTGCCTTCCACAGCTCGGCGAGCTACATCCGCTCGGGCAGCGGTGCTCCCAGCCGCACGCACTCTCCTCTCCAAGCGGCAACCGCAGGGTATGCTCCCGTGGGAGGGTATGGGTTCCCGCGGGGACACTCACCTGTCCTGATGAGCGGCGTTGTACCAACGGTAGCCGAGCTGGAGCGACATTATTATGAACTGCACGAGCACCGAAATGGGCTTCTGGAGTTCCTCGAGCGCACAGATCGGTTGATCACTGGTGTCAAGCGAGGCTTGGACGAGATGCGCGGTTCGTCCGATGGTGCAACACAGCAGCAGCAGCAGCAACCTCAACAACAACCACAGCAAGTATCCGATAGCCAAGCGAAACCACAAGGCGAATCGTCCAACAACGGAGCGGCGCCGAGTGTGCCCCTCCAGCTTCCGCGGAGTGCGCCTGGCTCTCCTGGTGGCGGGCGCGAGAGCGTGTGGCCATTAACGGCGGCCGCAGCAGCAGACAGTGCACGGGATTAAGGAGCGCCCGGCGATAATTGATCGATTTACCCGCCCACCCCCCCCTCCCCTCATCTTTCTTTCTTTTTTTTTTTTTCATTTCGCTTTGCTTTGTCGGCTCATTATTTGCTGTGCACCCTCTTTAAGTTGTATAGGTGGCGGAGTTACACACTTTTTAATATCGCTGTGACTATGGACTATGGCTTGCTCGTATATATTGCTGCTCGTTATTGGCTGTTAGTACCTGGTTCGATTTATTGCTCTCTACATGGCTTCGTTGACTTGCGATACTATTTTTTTACATTATACGTATATTCGGGCGATGGCCATTCTGCAAAACAGAAGGGGCGCGCGGTTTTCTTCCCTGCCGGACTCGAGCGATCTCTAGTAGTGATATGTGATATCCCCTGTTATTATTTTTTTTATTTTATTTTTCTAGGCAGGGAAGAATCGCCCATTTTAATACGCAAGGCAGGGGTGTGGCGGCTGGGATTGAATTGTGAATTGTTATTCAGACCGACCTGATATATGCTGACACGTGAAAAGTGACGATGGGGTGATGTGCAGCACTCAGATTGTCTTGTCTTGTCCTTCTCTTTCTCATCCTTTCTCGCCCCCTCCTTCCTTCCTCCATTACCTCCCTTCACTCTCTGCTAGCTATATCCCACAAAAAAAAAAACTAATCAGACGCTCATCTTACCCGTTTCCGGTCATTCTTCGTCATGACCGCCACAACTCAGTTCGAGCCTCTTCCCCCGCGCTCAATCCAGGATGAGGACGAGAGTGTACGCATCGCCGTCCGAGCTCTGGGTGCTATGCGCAACGGCGCGCTTCTCCACCCTCCTGCAAACCCTCCGAGTACCAGTTGTGCGCATATCTTCCCACGCTACCTGTTCCTCTCTCACACATTCCATCTCTAGCCTTCCAGCCTACCCCCGCGCTCTCCATAGCCTCTTCGTCAAACTCTCCAACGTTGACAAACCCGACCCTCGCGTCTGAGGACCCCGAATTGGACCCGGAAGAAGCGGACTTTGTCGCCCGCGTTTCAACTTTTCCCGTCGTGAGCAGCGCTCTCCGGGCATACGAGCAAAGCAAAGCAAGCTCCCGTGTCGTCAAGGTCCGTTGCTACTTTCCCGTCAGTAATGTCTGGAAACTGACTTGTTGGTCGTTTAGTACGGCGCAGAGATGATGGAGTCTTCCGTGAAGAGCATCTCACGTCCTGTCATTGACCGATTACCGGTCACATCTCTCGACGAGTTCGCTTGCCGGCAGCTCGACCGGGTACGTTCCATATCCACCCTCCGCTCTCCTCGGCTCCGTCTCCTTTAAAGTTATACTTATCCGATTGTCCGTCAGCTTGGGCGCTACGGCGCAGGCACGCGACGGCCACCAAGCGCTGATGCAGATGAGCGCAATGCGAGCCGGGAACGGAAACCAAAACGCGGACGCAGCAGTCGCGAGTCGGGTTTACAGATAGGCGACGTGAGCATGCTGGATCATGCTGAGCGGGATCTCTCGCCGGGTTGGTTACCCTTCCGTCAGTCCGCGTCCGCGTGACCCCCTACTAATTTCATCCTGTCGTTTTGCATTTAGAGCCAGAAAGGAGCCCCATGGCAGCAGGAAATCTAGAGGAACAGCAACAAGTCGTACAGAGGAGCCGATGGCAGGCTGTATTACTCGAAGCGGGCGGTATCGGCGCTGCCGTGAGCGAGGAAAGTATGAGGCGGCTCAAATACTGTCTACAGTGGTTGCAGGTCAGCAACCATTGTTTTGATAATGATCTTTACCGATCTCACATAAGATCGACTGCAGTACGCAACAGCGCACATCGATGGCCAGATCTTGATTCTGCGAGACTTCATTGCCTCTCTCCAACCACCACCAGATTCGCCACATGCGCTTAACCCTGATGCCCTCATCTCCCGGGAGCGTATGCGCCAGCTTGCAAATGTAAAGCGAGATGTCGTTGCTACTGTGCGTCAGGTTGTCGATGTCATGTCTAAGTACGCAGGCGGCGCGCTTCCGGAGCCCGCACGCACACGTGTCCGGGGGTTCATCCTACACCTTCCACAAGCCTGGGCAAGCGCCGCACGTCGGGAGAATGTCACACCCGCCCCCCTCCCCTCTCGCGGACGTGGTTCAACCCGAAGAAGTGTACGACGAGCGAATGCGAATGGAACTGGGGAGACATCACGCCCGTCATCACCCACTGGCACCTCTAACGTACGCCATACACGACAAAATAGCGCAAGTGCAAGCGCTACCCCTGTTGCCGTGCCGCCTACCGCGAGTTCAGCAAAACAGGCCGCACAACGTATTCTTGCCCTTGCCACCGAGAGTCTCGACATGATGCGTGGCGTGACAAGTGTCGTCAAGGACTCTCTCGACCGTGCTGATGCGTGGGTTGGACGCCTACGTGTCATCGGGTTACAACGCAGCGCTGCAGCCGACACAGACCAAATTTCAGGAAATGCGATGCCCTCTCTTGACTTGATGGCCCATCGCTCACCCGTGGAAGGGGAGAGCGCTACGACGAGTGCGGTGGGCACTCCTGCGAGCGTGCATGCAACGCTACCATTGCTGAGTCCCATAGTACGTCCTTCGACAACATTGTCTTCCTCGTCCTCGTCGTCATTACAAGACACCTTCTTCGCGGACCATCACACAGCAGGGTTACACCGCTTAAGTCTGTCGGGAAGTTCACCGTCGACGCCGAATAAGAAGGATATGTTTACGGACGAGGGTGAACGCGGTAGTACTCCAAAGTTGATTGCTTCGACACGCGATGGCTCGCCCGCCATGGACGTTGACGAGTAAGTGACGGATATTTTTTTCGACATTTGTTTTGTTCTTTGTCGACTATCTTTTCTTGCGCACGAATGTATGGAGACATGGCTTGATTGTCCTATTCCACCTATCTTTTGACGTTTCCTCTGCTTTCTCTCTTGGTCTTCTCTATCGCGTTTTCTTTCCCTGCTCTGCCCTATTTTACTGTGCGATATAGTTACGCTGCGATGTCCTGTACTGACAAAGGGGAGGGGGCGGTGTATTCACTGGATTTGTGTGGATATATGGACCTGTGTACATTATTGTGTGTACTCCAACGGGTTGAGTCGTTGAGTAGCTCCGACGTTGACCTCACTTGCGACACCAAAACATGATACATGCACGATGCATGATATGTGATGTGATGGAGGAGGGGAAACCCGGTCCTCGGCGGGCGCCAAGCCAAGCCAAACAAGCCCAATTCGAGTCACAGTATCACAGCCTCACACCAGCCTCACAGCTATTTCATTGCACGTATATAACTCAATTACGCGATTGACACGAACATGTTACAACTCTCAAACTAGTGGTTGAATCGATCGATAACGAAGCTGCCGCACCAAGGGCACCGAGGGGGGAAGAGGGCCTCGAGGTCACGGCGACCCGCGCCATAACTGGTTCGAGGCTAGACAAAGGAGGGCGGCTTGTGCTTGCTCGCTTTGCCTTGCTGTGCTGTACTGGTTGGCCGTTTGAGATGTGAGGCAGCAAGCCGATGCAAGATCGATCGTTGGGTTTGGGGGGAATGTGGAACGAGCCTGCAGGCAGGCGGGCACTGGCAGGGGCTGAGGGGCAGAGGGCGCCGGGGACCAGTGGGGTCCGGTGTAAGTTACGTCGGTTGATTGCTTTGGTTAATGTTGTGATGAGCGGCAGTGGCCTGCGTAAAGGGCGTATAATCGCCGAGAGGAACGTTGCTGGTGCTATGCTACATGTACCACTGTGCGCAAGTGTGACTGCACGCAAGGGACGGCTTTCTCGTTGTGTGCGTGTGTGCGTGTGTGAGTGTGCTATGACGCCAACAAACTTGTTGGAAAATAATAGTTGAACACGGAGCTTAGACCGAGAGTACATGCGTAATTCATTTCGTTTGGATTGGAACTTGTTATCGCAAAACACGCGAAGCATCATGCGTCTACAAACACACACATCCTACAATATGGCTTCCCAAGTGCATACACATACACACATACACACATGCATATACGTGCGGAGTCAACAATCTATCACACTGCTTTCTTGCGGAGGTTGGAGTGAGGAAAGGAGAGCGGGGGGTTCGAAGATCAGAAAGTGGAGCCTTCGGGGGGCTGGGGGAGCTTGCGATTGTTAAATGTCGCCATCTCGCTGTAAGAACGGGGCAGTTCGTCGCCAGCGTCAATGTCAAATGTGTACATCGCAAGAAGGGAGACGGACCGGCGGATCTCGACTAAGATGGTCTCGATGCTGCTGTTGCGGTTCCAGTTGGCGAGCACGGGCAACTTGGACGAGTCGACCTTGCCGTTGGTCTGCGAGACGAACGGGAGGTTGACGCGCGATATGAACTGGATCGTCGGCGGGTGATCCGGATAGCTGTCGCCGCAGTGGATCTTGAGCGAGTAGATCCGGTTCTCGTGCACCGTCTGTGTGGTCGTGTGCGTGCGTGTGCGAGTGAGCGAAGTATTTGAATTCGAGGGCAGGTAGCGTCGAGGGCGGGTAGCGAAGCAGAAGGAAAGAGAAAGAAGGGGCGACGAGAGCGGGGTGCGCACGCCGCGTATGCGTCAGTGTGCGTGAGTTGGGTGGGTCGAGGGGACGGTGGAGGGTAGATGGGGGACGATGAGAGGGGTACGTACGTGTCCTGGACCGATGATGGTGCCGTTCCAGTAGGACATGAGGATATCGTCGCCGTCCTCGAGGCCATAGGAACACGACCCGTCGCCGATGCCCTTCTCACCTTTTTCGAGCTCCTCGAGCAGGCGGAAGTTGCGTGGAACTGGCAGGTGGAGAGAAAAATTAGACATAATAGGTGAAATGACGGCCACACACACCCTTGGCCATCGTTCTGGAAGCGCAATCAGTGGGGGATTCGGGGATGTTTGTTGGCTGTTGCGGTGGTTATAGTGCAGACTCTGACTCTGAGGCGCCGGTCTCGGCCCGAATCCGGGTCGATATTTCGTCTCGTCTGTCGTGTACCCGAAAAGTGGGATAACAGAGATTGATTTGGGCACCCGACAGCAGTTTATTATGCTTCAAGGGCCCGGGCCCTCACACTCATCTCTGCTGAGGCTGGGGCAGGGAAGGAGAAGGGGCGAGGGGGTCTGTTCAATGCAATGGGATGACATGTCCCGCGTAACTCTGGCAAGCATCTACAGCAGCATCGTCCACGTCCACGTCCACGTCCGCTCAGCGTTCAGCGAAAGTGTAAGTGTAAGTGTATTGAGCAGCACGGCACGTTAAGGTTGAGAGAGAAATCACGATTTCATCGCCACTTGCCCGTTCGGGAAGCATCGCCGAGGTTGGCCCTATCGACCCACTGCCACTCTTCCTTGTCCGACTCGTCATCCGCAGCACCAGATCCGTTTCTTTTCAACCCTCACCTCTTGTTTATTATCATTCGTTCATTCCGTATCAATGTTCAAATCTACCCCAGCAAATCCTTATGATGACATCGTCGGTGTGTACTTCTACCTCGAACCCTTTTCCCCACTTGATGCCCCCACGAAAAGTGAAAGCAACAGATGAGACTCTGACTGCAGAGAATTGGGAAATCATTCTTAACTTGTGTGATAAGGTCCAGGATGAGGGTGAGCAGGGGTGAGTTTCCTGCCACATTCTGCGCAGCCCATGACGCGCATTTACTCGGGCTCTTTGCAAGTGCACGGAATGTCGTCGCAGCCATCATCAAGCGACTAGCTCATCGGAATCCGAATGTACAGTTATACTCGCTCACACTCGCAGAGTCGCTTTCCAAGAACTGCGGCAAAGATCTCCACACCGAGATCGCTTCAAGGGCTTTCACACAGGCACTGGAGAGATTAATCACCGATCGCGTACGCAACTTTAATGTGATATTCTCCTCGTTGCGGAGATGTTCACAATCCCCGCTATGTTTAGACCACACACGATAAGGTCAAGCGTCGGACATTGATGCTCATTGCGATGTGGACCGAGGACTTTGCGAGTGATCCAAATCTTGGCATCATGGAGGAATGTTATGACGGCCTCAAGGCAAAGAGTACAGCATTTGCTCCTTCCTACCATCATTTTGTATTCATCTCCCTTGGACAGATTACAAATATGAACCAGTCGAAGAACCTTCACCCCGTGACGACGACGAAGTCCGTAGACGCGAGGAAGAGGAGTTACAACGTGTACTCGAGCTATCCATGCAGGACAAGGGTGGCCGCAGGAACTGGAACGAGTACTCGCTTGCTTCGTCAAGTGGCGCAGGCGGATCAGGTTCACAAGCGGGCACAGCCCGTCAATCTGCCGAACCTGCCGCATCGTCCTCTTCTGCAACCGTCGCACGTCACTCATCATACTCTACTGGTCACGCCCCACCAACAGAGACACATGCTCAACCCGTACCAGCTACTTCTCCTGCTGCTGCCGCTGTACCTGCAGCTGCGGACTCATCGCCCCAATCGCCGCATGCTGAGCCAGAGTCACCCCCAGCTTCTACGGAAGTGTATGGTGTAACGCGCGTGCGCGCGCTACATACATTTGAACCCACTGAGCCGAATGAGCTGGCGTTTGACAGGGGTGATATAATCAAAGTTGTGAACCGCGAATACAAGGATTGGTGGCGAGGGCAGCTGAAAGGTCGCACCGGGATCTTCCCTGTCAACTACGTCGTACGTTACGGCCTCTCCTACTTCTTCTGGTGCTCACATGCCGCCTTGCAGGAGCGTCTTCCGGAACTTACACCAGCCGAGCTGGCAGTTGAAGCACAGCAGGAAGCCACCGTTTTTGCACAGGCAGCTGATGTCGATCGATTGTTGACAATGTTGCGCACGCTGGACCCCACAAAAGACAACCTTGCGGACAATGACGAAATTCAGGAACTCTACCGCTCATGCATGACCCTTCGTCCGAAGGTAGTCAAGTTGATTGACAAGTACAGTCAGAAGCGCGGTATGTGACCTCGTAATGATAGGGGCTCCTGCAGAGCTAAGATTCTTTTTCCCCCCGAATATTTAGCTGAACTCGTGGCGATGAATGAGAGCTTTGTCAGAGCGCGAACAGTATTCGACCGCATGATGGAAGAGAGTCTTGCACATCACAGTGAATGTATGTTTTTTTTCTCCTTTTGATATTTTCCCTCTTATCGGTCATCTGTACTCTTCACAGTCTATGAACAGCAACGCCAGACCTACCCACAACCGCAGTCCACATACCCGCGTGTTGAACCGCGCGTACAAGGTCAGCAGGGTCTTGGTTATGGTCTGCCTGCCGACCAGCCACAACCGTATGGATGGAACGCGAGTTCCTACGACCAGGCGGGCTACAATCCATTCCCTACGCCTTCAGTCCCGTACGTACATCCGCAACATAGTAGTAGTTCCGCTCCAGATCCGCGTGTCATGTTGGGGCGTAGTGCCTCTTATAATGCGCTACAACCGCAACCTCAAGGACAACCTCGGCCTCAACAAGCGCAACAAGATCCACAACAGCGGCCACAGACGGCGTATGTGCAATCATACCCAGTACAAACGCAATCTCCGGGTCAACCTCAGACTCAGCCCCAGCCCCAGCCCCAGCCCCAGCCTCAGCCCCAGCCCCAGCCTCAACCCCAGCCTCAGGCGCAGGTTCAACCACAGTTGCAACAATCTCACCCCCAATCCCAGCCACAATTGCATCATGTTCAGTCGCAACTCTCCATCCAAGCGCAGCCCCAGACGCAGGTCGCAGTCCAGCAACAACCTCAACCTCAGTCCCAACCCCAAGCAGAAACGCAGCAGTCGCCAACTCAAACAGACCCACAGGCACAAGTGCAACCGCAGCCGCAACAAGCCCAAAAGCGGCAGACGATGGCAGGCCCGCCTTTCGTCTTTGATCCGAATGCGACGTATCCAGACCAGAATGTACAAGCGTGGGCCCAATACTATGCACAAGGTGGCACAGATCCCACCGGCTCTGTGTACTTCATTTCCGTGCCTGGCATCACGGACGGGCACCAACCCCTCGCTGCATTGCAGACACAATTGCAAGGACGGTCAGAGGAAGAGGAGCAACAGCAACAGCAACAGCAACAGCAAGCAGCTTTGGTCACCTCGCCCGATGGGATCGCACAAAGCAGCCTCAATCGTCACAGCTCGTTGCCGAATCCGTACAATTCGAGTAGTGGAGAGTTTGACGACATCAGGACTCTAGCAACCCAAAGCTCGCTGCCGAATCCGTACGGCTCGAACGGCGTAAGCCTTGACGAGACTTCTCCGGTCGGTGCGGCATCTCGTGCGTCATGGCAGAACCTGTCGGGCCAATTTGCGCAGATGCGCGTGGGCGAACCGAGCGTGGGGGCGTGAGGGGGCGTATTTTCTTTTTTCTTTTTACAAGCACAGATGGAGAGACAGGTTGTCGTTTGTTTCTTGGAGTTTGTATGACATCTCAGCAGGGTTGGCCCCTTTAGGGACAATTGGAACGGGCAGTTGGTTAACGCTGGGACAAGTATCAATTCTGCTGCGTTTGCGTTTGCTTTTAAATGTTTTCAATTTCCTCTGTGCCCACTATTGTGCGGAGAACCACCTTCTCCCCGCTTCGATTGATGTGGCGGTTGATGGTGATAAGGAACACTTGGTTGAAATCGACCACGGTATGTCTCAACGGTGATTGCAGCTGCAGCGGACGCTACCGCATACCTGTTATCATGCATCACATCAATCGACTTCATATATACAACGTGTATACGATCCAAATGGGGTCAGAACAGACAGTGCGTGAGTAAAGTACAAGAGAAGTATGTACATACAAGGTCCTCGTATCGTCCGAGGCAATACGGTTAAAAAAAAGGAATAGCGATCGACCAGAAAACCACAGCAGCAAACCCTCGGTCTCCGACCAACCCCCCGCCTAAATCTAAATCTCACGCCTATCATCATGCATCCTTGATCCCCTTCCAGATCTCATCTATCCCTTCATCGAACTGCCAAAATGCGTCCTCGGGCGATGGCAGGGCTGGGGTCGGAGGTGGCAACTGTTCTTCGGCAACAGGCAGAGTTAGAACTGCGAGTCGAATAGGGGAAGCGGAAGGGGAAGCAGAAGGGGAGGGTGGGGAGACGGTGATGGGGACAGAAAGCCCCAGCCCTGCGCTTGCGTTTGCGTCCGTGCTCGTGCCCGCGGTGCCCGCAGCCACACTAGACGCATCCTGGACACTTTGCAGGTACCGCTCCTTCACTTCGCGCGTCGCGTTGTCCATGCGCGTCTTCTCCGCACTCCCGATCCACAGCACGCGTTCCAGCACGTGGCGCACTGCGGCGCGGAGGATTATGTACCCGTGGCTGGCAGCAAGCGCGATGAATAGCGCGCGCACAACCACGTCGCGCGTCTGCATATCCGCTTGTGCCTGTGTCTGCGCTATCTCAACCTGTGCGCCCGCCAGCGTGGCGGTCGTCGCTGAGAGAGGCGTGCCTAGTCCGACGGCCGCTGCGGCCGATGGATGGAAGAGGTAGACAAGCGCCGAGTTAGTCAGGGCGGAGAGCCAGGCGAGGAAGGAGAGACAGTCCAGCCAGGGACCGATCGTGTCGGTACGCGTCGGAAGCGGATGGCGGAAGTGCGTGACAATCTTGAATGCATCGGAGGGGAATTCAATGACGTTATTCAGCAGGGCCATCACTGCGATGCGAATAGACGGGCAAGAGGGGTGTGAAAAGGGGGGTCAGTCAGTTTTTATTCTTGGAAAGAGAAGAAAGAACCCACAAGGAGCGAGTGGCCAGATTGTTGACCACAGTGCAACGTAACCAAATTGGCTTACCATCTCGTCGTAGTCCCAAAAGAGGCTATATGGTGGAAGGGACACCTCCCTGCGCACACGCTCGAGGAATTCGCGTTCGTCGCGCGCGGCTCCGCTCTTTTCGTCATCGAAGCCAACACGCTTTTTTTTAGCGGGAACTGCGCCGACACCGGACATGGATGGCCGACGCTTCCCCGAGCGGACGGAAGCGAAGGCACGCGTAAGGAACGGCAAAACGACCTCGATGAAAAAGTTGGATGCTTGGTTTGTGACCATGAATGCGAACATCTGCGTCTGCAAACGCGAACGATTGAGCTTGGCGTGTGCTGTCTTCGCGTCAGACACAAAGAGGGTGTGTCCGCCTTTCTCGGTAGTATTATTGAACCAGGATACGGTATCAGACGAGAGAAATAGGAAGTGTTGAACAGAGTTCATGACTGTCTCGCCAAAAGGAATATAGATAAAGGCGGAAAGACCTAGACCAAGGTACGCGTTGACGGACGAGAGGACAAAGCTCTTTGTCGTAAGGGAAGCATCGAAAGACGACTGGTGCTTGTGGTTCTCCCATTGTGTTAGTCGTTGTGCATATTTGTGATAAATTTCAAGGAACTGAGGAATGACCGCGGTGAAAATGACGGTCGGCGCGAATGACTGGAAGGATATCATGAGGTGCAATGATCCAATTTATAAAAATGATATACTTACGATATACTCATGGCCGGGACCGGTGTAGAGTGTGGTGACGAAAGCTTCAAATATGAAGATTGCCGTGAGGAGGACAGCAAGGATGGTCGCAAAAAGGGCAATGACAGGAACGCTGGCGAGGATCTTAAGTTCGCGTTTCCACCATGGATGGCCGTCTGCATAGCTCGGGAGATGCTTTTCTACCCGAACTGAGCCCTGACATCCCCACGTGACGGCATATAGACGCTCGCGGATGCGCCAGTATTCAACAAAGACGACGGACCAGAGGAAGAGAAGACAGGAGAACGTGAACGAGTAGGCTTGTTGAGAGTAATAACATACGACTCCAGCGATGGAAATGAAGAGCAAGGCACGAGTGTAGGAGGCGAGAAAGGCAAAGTAGAGCGCGACAGCCTCACCAAGCTGAGAAAAGGTTAGGTTGAGATGGAAGCACGTGTTTCGGATGGAAACACACACATGAGTGCGAATAATGTCAAGTTGCTCATGACCGAGGTTAGTCATGCTTGCAAACGTTGTGACGGAGCGAATCCAGACATCATTAAATTCTGTGTCGTGAAGGGCCATGATGGATTCTATGCGAGACCAACTGTCATTGTCCGGATGTATGCCAAGACCGCCGTCGGAAGGAGTGGCTGTAACATAGGAATACACGAGGCGCAGGCGTTCGGCGGGTTTTAGGGTGGCCGGGTCTTGACTAATGTTCGAAGTTGACATCGAGAGACCATGAAGGAAGTCCGAGTGACTGTCAAGATGACGAGTTAGTGAGAGAAGAGAAGAGAAGAGAAGAAGGAAGAAAGATCTTGCCATTCACGTTCCAAGAGCTGCTGGAGTTTTTGAGTGGAACAGGAGACAAAGAGGATCAGTTGACCCTGATGCTCGCCGCGCCTGCTGACGGCATAGAGGCCTGCTTTACGGAGAGTTTCAAGGAGACGGGTGTACTGATTTTGGGCATGTTGGGCATCGGCCCTTGCCTGGTGCTTTGAGATGTGATTAGCAGACGAACTTGTTTTGAAGACGACGACGAGATCGATGTCTGGCCGCATGGTTGGGCGGCGTTTGACGGGCGATGACCGGTCGACGGATGGATCGGCGGCCGGCCGGCCCCCCCCCACGGGCCATGGGCGCCTTGAGCGGAGCGACGGGTGTTCCTGTCCGTTGCTATCGTGACCTAAAAATGGGAACGGCACGGTACGCCGCTCTCGCTCTTCCGAGTCTCGTCCCCGTCTCTCGAGTCTCGTCCCGAGGCAAGACGCGTAAGGCAAAGCACACCCGAGCCCAGGTGGAACCCCATTCTACATTTAGTCTATCCTGGCTGATTGTTGCCCCGTTTGCTGCAGGTTGGTTACACCGATTGACCCGCGTTTTGCCGCTCAACCCACATATCATCTCGTTGGGTCTTCCTTGCTCTTAACCGGTAAACGCTCCATCCACGTGTCCAGCACTCTACTCTCCTTTCTTTTTTCGCTCCTTGGCCCTTCCAATCTTTAATTCCAACCAGCATCGCACTGTGTGCACAATTGTTCTCCTTCTCTCGGAAAGTCCGGAACCTCCCCCATACCTTCGCTTTGCCCCATCTGGCCCCTCCTGACAATTAATAGCTCTTCACCATCTCCTTCCGTGGCCATTCCCCCCTTCACTATTCCTCGCTGACCTTGAACTGTCCCCCGATAATTCACCTCTTCCTTGCTATATGTGCGCTCAGTCCGTCGCTTCCCCTAGTCTTCAGCTCGCTCATGCTCATCCACCTACAGGCTTTTCTTGGATCACTCACGTAGTTGACGTTTGCCCCGACTAGATACGATCGCACTATTTCTTGGCGTATGTTGATTGGAACCGTTTTTTCTACGTCCTATTCCCTAATTCCTGTATCAACAGAAATTACAATTCACACATGCCCTTTTTTACCTCATCCGGACAGGAAATTTACGAGTATCGCCTCAAGCGATCGTCTTCAACCACGAGCGCCCGCAGTCGCACTCGTCGCCCATCTGGATCTGGATCGCAACGCCTCCCTTCGCAATCACGCGCTGATACAACTGCTCCTCCATTGCCTCGTGCAGAGACACCAGATGATGTCTTCTCTACCGGACATGCCCCACTCGCTGCATCTCCCTCCCCTTCCCAGATCGCTGTGCGAGACGCGCGAGAGCAGGGTATGCAAGTCATTTTATGCCTATCAATACCTTGTTAATCCATACACACAGCGATTCAAGATTTAAAAGCATCGTCTAAATTATTGCAGGCGAATCCAATTTCGCATGGCCCCCGCAGCCCCGATGGTGCTTCTGGCTCTTCTAGTGGGCACGCCAATTCATCTGGGCCTAAACTGCCACGGCCCCAGCTCGGCGTGCCCTTCTCTTCTACCTTTTCTTTGCGTCCCAAAGCAACTTTTGACGGTGGCTCTGTCTCTGACTCCGGCCTCGTCTCGCGCTCATCTCACTATCTTGACGTCTCTTTACCGTCGCCTGGGCTGCAATTTTCACCCCTAAATGCACGCCATCCCTCTCCTAGCTCTCCCAATCTCTCTCGATCTGGCTATCTCTCTGACGGCGGTGTCCCTGAACGCCCACCAACGTTGCTCCATCCCTCACGCCTAGATGTCAAGCGTCTCCTCAGCAAGCCAGCTGCCCCGAGCGTCGCCTCTACTCTTTCTATTACGTCCGACTCGGAGTCTCATGCTGCTCCTCGTTCTCAAATTAGCCCCAGCGAAGCGTGGCCAAGCAAGACCAGGATCGAGGATCACGTCAAACTTAGTAGTCCTCAAACTATACCAAGGGTGGCGTCCCCTGAGCCATCCACTGTCTTGTCACCGTCATCACTACAACAGCGCCCAAGGAACGTTCTCAGGAAAAAATCTGCATCTGGGGCCGTGCGTAACACCATGACAGCCACCCATTTACGAAGGATGTCAATTGCATCTCCGCTGCAATCCATTTTACGCTCTCCCTCGACCAGTCCGCCCCGAAGCCAGCGCTCTACGATATTGCAAAGTGTACTTGGAAGCCGTGCAGCGACTCCGGCCGACGCACCACCTTACGGTTCAGGTAGGCTTACCCCTGCCGGTGCTATCGCACAAGCGTATAAGGAGCAGGACATGCGCCGTGAAGCCTTTGCAGCAGCTGCGCACGCCGAGAGCCTATTGCCCACGGTTTCAGCAAGCAGATCATGGAATGACATACCTGAACGGAGGTCTGAACAAAGCGCTACTCAAACTGTATCTGGTAGCCCTCCTCGCCACGTCGTCGCAGTGACTAGTGCCCAGGATACGCTTACCCTTGCTGGAGATCACAACTCAGGCGTGCGGAGTTCTGGCTCCCTACCTGTCAAATCTCTCACAAGAAAGGTCTCGGCGCGCTTCCGGCGTGGCTTGGCTACTATATCTGGTGCCGGGACCGGGGATGCAGATGGAGAAGGCGAGCAGAGGAATGTCACTCGAAACGACTCCAAGGGCGGCAATCCGTCAAATCATCATGAGCGCCAACGGTCGTTATATACCCACAAGGCTAAGTGCAAACCCGAGTTGTTTAGATTGTCGATAGATCAACCTCGTGCCCCACCTCCTATTAGCTCACAGGAAGATTTTTCGGAAGAATGTCCGGGTCACCCTGTGCCGGATGGATTGGCATTAAATTCGGAAAGTCTCGTTGCTGCGAGCAAAGGCAAGGAGAGGGGCCAAGAGAAAGACGACACAAGCGCAGGCGGGAAGCTCTGGAGACTTGTCAAACGTATCAGCGCAGGTGGCTTGCGCGAGCGCTTTCAGCCAGCCAGCACGTCTGCGCCGCCGGTCCCTGCGATACCGAAAGACATATTGCTGCCCCCGCTGACGACGCTCGAGGGCCAAGCGCCTACTGCCTCGGACAGTTCAAGCGGGCGGAGAGGGGCCGAAGCTGGGGCTGGTTCCGGCGGTGATGGCGAGAGGGGTGTAGAGGAACACTCTATGGACTCAAACCCATTAATGAGCTCGGCTTCGCCTAGCGATAACGGCCATTCGTTCATTGCGACAGGCACCGCATCAGCAACCATGCAGGTGCCTGGTCACGATGCAAGTCCACATCCGATCGGTCCAAGCACTTCATCATCACCACAGTCCTCTGAGCCCACGTCTACAAGTTTTTTTCGCTCGCACACTCCTCGCTCTTCGTTCTCTTCAATCATCCCCACTTCGCCTCTGCCGCCAGTACCAGCAGCACCGGCGCGAAGCCCGAGTCCACGCAGTCGCTCACGAGCAAAGAGTTGTTCCTCGCCATCGGTGCTCCGCGCCTCACCGGACGAGCAACAGAACTCGAGTTCACCGCAAATGCGGACGAGAATGCGCAGCTCACCAGATATACCGTCATTCTCAGTTGCGGACGTCGTGAACAACTTTATTATGCGACGACCTTCGCTCGCGCGCCACCAGCGGAGACATGTGCCCACGCGATCACTACCAAAGATCGTCGCACCGTCCCCTGAGAAGGGCGACGTACCTCCACAACGTCCTTCGCTCAATGAGCGGCGGAGCTCGGCGCAGCAACAAGACGGCGTCGATCCTATGTTGGCCCCGGGATCATCTTCGCAGAGTCGTGACTCGCATAGTAGTGGTGGCTCGACGGTGCGTGAGCCGTCAGCTTCAACCTCGGCTGTATTGGAGGGCACGAGCACGAGCGAGCTCGCGCGGCTCACTTTCCGAGAGTTTGGAAAATCCGGGCGGCAAGCGTGGACGTCACAGGAGAAGGAAGACAGGTGGGACGACCTGTTGGAGAGGAGTGCACGGGCGGGTGGGACGCTGCACCTAGGCGCGGGCGGCGGGCGTCTCGCGTCGGATAACATTCGTTTCTCGACAAGTACGTTGGCATCAGCCGTTTCGAGCAGGTAGGTGTGTGGGTGATGCACTGATAAAAGTTGTTGATGTGTCGGTGTTGTGTTTCAGCGTGTGATAATTGTACCTTACTTGTGCGTGGCGATAATGTTGTTTGTTCTATGACATATACATCCAGCATTCTCTCCTTCTTGGTTTATAGATATCCCAATACACAGTCTGTATACCCTTGTAATCCGGTTGGTGCTGAACAGATTCGAAGAAACATACACTGTCTAGTACACGGAGCGCATCCTTTGTCCATATATATTAATATGTACAATGATATTCCTGTTAAACCTCAGGTGCAGACAAAAGAAACCCACCCGCGTGAAAGATGAACTTTGTTATTTTGTTGAGCTCAAGTTCTCTGTGGTGGGTTCGAGTCTATTATTATGCCTCAGGATACAGAACCCTACGTAGCGCTGTACGTACGATTCGTCGGATTACGCGGTCTATGTGTGTTTCTCTGTTTCTCTGTTCGAGGCGGGGTCACCATATCCCAGTAGATGTGATGTGAACAGAAACAGAAATAGAATTCAAAAAGGGGGCAAAGGCGGAAGTAATGGCGGTGCTAATCTGAACAAAGCTGGCATCAGATAAGAATCAGATGAAGATCCGATGCTAATACCAGTGACGGCGGAATGGCGCAATCCATCATTCGCAGAAGCCAAGAAACAGAAGAGGGGAAAGAGGATTAGGGAATGCGACATGCGATGCATTTTCTGATCTATATCCACTTTCGCTGCTATCTTTTGATCCTCAACTGGCGTTGGATTCAACAGAAAGTACAGCCGCGGGAGGAAGTGGCGCCGGCGACCGTAGACCGTAGCCTTCCTTAGCAGGGGACGTGGTGATGTGGTGTCTGCCCCATCTGTCAATCAACGCTCCACAACCTGTGTCTGTGTTGCAAGAGAGAGTGAACTGGACAGCGCTTGTTCAAATGAGTGCCAATCTAGTCCAGCGAGCCAGAGACAGAGACGTGTCCAGTTTGCCTCGGCTTGGCTCCCGCAGTTACACTACTAGTCACCGTCCTGCTCACTCCAATACTCGTCAGCAAAGGACGCGTTAACGCAAATGAACGAATCTAAGCGGTGGGGGTAATATCCATGCCTAATATTTTGCGCCCTCTGAGCCGAGCCGAGCTCCATAGATTGGGATTCCAGGGTTGACACCTTCTAGTTCTCATTAGTGGGATGAGACGCACTATCAGGCGGTGCGGAAATGAAACAGTACTCGTACTCAAAGCCGCCCACTCGCGGCCCGTATAGCGGCCCGTCTACCGACGATCAGTGAACAACCCCTGAGGTGTCTGTTGGGTGTTGGGTGTGGGTGTGGGTGTAATTCTACTTGATATAATATAAACAAGCACGTTTTACAGTTTGGACGATAACGACCCGTACGCTAATGTGTAAAAGCGAGTGAGAGCGGCCGAATTCGGCAAAATTTCCCTTCACTTTTCTTTATCCGGGCGAACCGAGAACCGATTGACTGAAGCGAACCGACTGTCCCACTCACTCCTCTCCCTTGTCTCTTGTCTTTCTCCCTCCTCTCTTCCATCTTTTCTATATTCCACACACCCGCTTTCAACACACACTAAAACCACTTTATAAAATGGGCTCCGCTACCAGCAGTATCCCCGCTGAACCCATCGTCGCTGCCGCAGCAGTGGTAGGCGTGCTTGGTGTGGGCTACGTGCGCTTCGTGTTGCCCCCTGCACGTCCTGATCACACAGACGCGGATGGGAGCGAAATGGCGGGCGCAGGTCTGTCCAATGCCACTGCTACTGCACTTCATGGACAGAAAAAACGCGGGCGGAAGCTGCAGCTTCCTGGTGACGCGACTCTCAAGAACTTGGATATCCTCGATGACCCTGGATCGGTCAAGTCACGGCAAGCTTCATCTCAGGAACGGAATTCGGTATCGATGTCAGCGACACGACAGCGCCGCCAGCAACAGCAGCCACAACATTCGCCCACTGTTCAATCCCAGGATGTCATCCCTGGCGGATTTGATGGTGCAGCATCATTCCTAGATCAGGCACACGAAGCTGAGCGGGGACAGCAAGAACAGAAGCAGCAGCCGCAACAGGAAGGACGGCAACAGCAACCTACCAAAAAACAAAAGAAGAAGAAGGGGAGAAAGGCTGCGGCTTCGGTGCTCTCTGATCTGTCTTCGACTTCCGCATCTACCTCTGCTGCTGCCGCTGCTTCTCAGCTGGCGTCAGGACCGACTGAGGGGACAACGCGGAACCAAGTCGCGCCTGCGACTGTAGTAAAGGCGAGGAAAGGGCCTGTATCTACCGTTGCAACAGACGCGCAGGACGAACGCTGGACCCGTGTTGAGGCACGAAAAAAGAGAGCTGCACCGTTGCAGACGACCGCGACGGACACTGCGACAAGCGACGCGGGCATCACCACGTCCGTGACGGGCAACTCGTCACCTGTTACGGAACGCACGACTGAGGATGAACTGCCTTCTGGAATTGACGAGTATGTCTTGCTTGTTTCCTGCTGCAGATGTGTACGTTTAATTGTGTGGTGTGTATCTTCTTGCAGGAGCTTGCTGGAGGTGTCTACCTCGTCATTACCGGCTGCACTGCCTCGCGTGGTGCCTTTGCGTCCGCCACCGGGGGAACAACCTGCGAAGGGCTTTACGTGGGATGATTATGAGGGTATGCCAGATAATGAAGATGCATCGGGCGAG
>QFEA01002031.1:17612-38018 GCA_003315975.1 Lactifluus echinatus | reverse complement strand
ATTAGGATGCTGCTACAGCCTTCTCATATGACCTACGACCACGACCATTCCTTTGTAAATCTACACCCCTTTTATGTGTTGTACTGTAGAAACTTGCTTATATTCACCCTCTTGTGCTATTATGGTTTTGCCACTTTGTGTTTGCTTGATGTACATCGAAAGTAATCGTGGAAGGTGGCTTGAATAGAAACAACGTCATTGATTGGCTGATCCTTATTTGGTAACCTAGTATTGTTATGCCCTCAATCGCACTGTGACACTCACGTTCGGTCCGCAAAATGCAGTGTGTGCCCGCTGCCCAACCTACCAACCAAATAAATCCCCTTCAGCGCTCCAGTCAGGCACAGGAGCGGCGCAGGGTCAGGGTCAGCTCCAGTCTGGCCCTCATATCTCGGCCGGTGCGACGCAATGTCTCTATCATCTTTCCCGCAGATGGATCTTCTCCAAGACTCGTCACTTCAAAATCCCGTTCAATCCCCGGCTTCCTCGTCCTCTTCTTCAGCTCAGCAGCTTACTCCCCAAGGAGGGGGACGACATCGGAAGCATGGTCCCCATCCCAATATTGCGGATGCACCGATACCGCAACTGGTCAACCTGTTTCATCGGCTCTTGCGCTCTGTGACTGAAAGCGAGAAAGAACTTCGTGTGCATGAACATGACGCTACTGGTCATGATGATCCTCCTACTGCTGGTAGTAGCAGTGGTGGCGGTGGCGGCGGCAACTTGAAGGCGGAGGCCGCGATCAACCCGCAGCGACAGGCGGCTCTGCGCGCAAAGATTGACGACCAGAGACAAGTGATGCTTTATATCCGGAATATAATCCGCGCGAGGACAAGGTCAGCCCAGCCCAGCTTGGTCGTGCGATAATGTTCTCTGATGCGCAATTGGCAGTGATGAGGGCGTGCAACAAGCGGGTGGTGGGGCGTGGTGGTCAGGAACGGGCCAAAGGACTGCAAGACTTCGTCAGTTTACTAATACAGCCACCTTCCTACTGCGACAATTATCGCGTCACCAGGCTACACCTGGCTCGCAGCAGAACCCGGCGACACCACAGCCGAATTCGACGCAACCGTCGGCTCATGTATCCGCTGACGGCCAGCCTTCTAATGGCGCGCTTGCGATGACGGCTGGTACTCCGCCTCAGCTGTCGTCGCAGAGCACAGATCCCCCCTCACAGCAGCCCATTCCTATTAACCAGGGACCCATGCTGAACGAGGATCGATTCAAGGTTTTCTTTGTGCAGTTCGCCCGCCAAACGGGTATCAGGTCGAGCGAACGCGACTTTACCATTGACGGCCGACTGATCAATCCCTGGGATTTGCACAGAGCGGTATTCTCACGCGGCGGCTTTGACTCGGTACGTGGATGACAAGTTAGTTTTTTTTTCTTTTGGGGCACGGTTTCGATCGATGTTTTAGGTTACGACGAATGCCCAGTGGCCCATAATCGGGGCTATCGTGGGTTTCCCCGCGATCCCTTCGGAGGGGGATGTTGCTCAGCCGGCGCAGTGCGCTCCTGTTGTAGCGCAGCAATTACAGCAGTTATACCACGATTCCTTGCGCCACGTCGACGCAGCGTACATTACCACCATCTTTAGATTGAGGAATTTACAGGGGTTGGGCCCTGTCCCTCCCCAGCCGCACGCACAGCCGCGCCAACCAACGGATGCGGATTACCGAGCGCTGTTGGCCGTTACATCAAAATCGCATGTCATGACGTTGGAGGCGATGAATCTTCTCCCGCGGTTCGCACACGCATCTTGCGCAGAACTAGAAGCACATCGTGTTCCGCGACACGTTATTGCGTTTGTGGAACAGCACAGGGAACATCTGCAGCGCGTGGCGGTTCAAAGCCAGAATGAAATCCGCGGTGGTGTGACATGTATGGATAATCCACGACTTGGTGGCCCATCTCCCTCAGCGGTGGACGGTACTCTACCTCAGCTGTCGTCGCAGATCACACATCCCTCCTCCCAGCAACCTCTTCAGATTAGCAAACTACCCCCGCTCGATGAATATCGATTCAAGGTTTTCTTCACGCAGTTCGCCCGCAAAACAGGCATTAAGTCGAGCGAAAGTGACTTCACGATTGACGGCCGACAAATCAATCCCTGGGTTCTGCGTGGAGCAGTGTTCTCACGCGGTGGCTTTGACTCAGTACGTCTCTCATGATTTTCTCGGTTACGCATTGGATTGATGTGTACAATAGGTTACTGTCAATGGCGAGTGGCCTGTTATCGGGGCCGCTGTCGGTTTCCCCGCTATTTTTGCGGCGGATATTTCTCAGCAGGGACGATGTGCACCTGCAATAGCGCAGCGATTACATCAGTTATACCGCGATTCGTTGCGCTACTTCGATCAAGCCTACATTAACACCATTTCCAGATCGAGGAACTCACCGTCGGGTGGAGCACCTTCTCAGCTGCAACCGCAGGCACAACCGGACCTGCCAACAGATGCGGATTTCCGTGTGCTGTTGGCCGCTACGTCGGAATCATTTCTTATGACCCCAGAGGCGATGAACATTCTACCGCGGTTCGCGTACACATCTGGCGCGGAACTAGAGGCACACCGTGTTCCACAACACATTATAGCATTCGTGGAGCAAAATAGAGACCATTTGCAGCGCACAGCCCAATGCCCAAGTACAATCCACCCAACTGGCGGTCACACTCAATTGGGTCAAATTTCCATCTCCCAAGCGATAGCTCAACCTCCACGACTTATGGTAAATCAAACTCCAGAACTTGGGAAACCCGGTCCTTCCAATCACGCCCAGTCCCCAAACGGTGCTGCTGCGAGTCCTTTCAGACAGTCAATGAATGCCCTCAGTACCTCCTCTACGGGTGCTCATAATTTCGAGCTACGACGACCGACCCGAGGAGAGATCCTGTTCGCACAGCGATGGGTGAAGGAACAAAAAAGAACATCCTTCAGTAGTGGGTTACCTACTCGATTCCTTCAACCTTCTACGTTTTTGACCCGTTTCTTTTTCATCCCAGACCTCGAGGGAGCCGCTAGTTGCCCACCAATTCCAGAAAATGAAATTTCAGAGTACCGCCGAAAGTTAGACCTTCTCGATAAGATACTCACCAGTATCGAGCAATACATCCACGTGGCATATGCCACCCTGAAGAAGGAAGACGTCGTTCGAAGGGCGTTCGACATGGTGAGCTGATTCGATCCTTGTAAACGGTCCACGACATCACGGACGTGTGGCACAGATGGCTGCTGCGAAATTTCAGCTGAATGAGTTGATAAAACCGAATCCACGATACATACTCGACTTTCATACGATTCTGGTAATGGTCAAAGAGGCGGACAACTTGGACAGGGGTCTAAGGACGATGCTCGGCCTCGGCATGCGGCCCTTCACTATGGCGTCCAGCGACGATCTATCGCTATCGGGATCACGGCCCTCCTCACCGTCAGCTTGTTCGGAAGTGCCTACGTCGGTTGATCCTTCTGTAGTTTCTGATTCGCCCACGCCATCTGTGGAGAGTATGGACTCGGATTCGGATAACGACCTAGCGTGATGAAGGAGCTCGTGTTGGGATGGATTCGTACATAACGTTTCATATTGGCACCGGGCAACCATGTACTAGTATTTATCGACTTCTCTATACTCGACGATACACAAGATCCCCAGTGGAACTCTTTTTAGCGCGGGTTTGTATGCAAGATACTGGCTCGATGGCGGCGCTTAACCAAGACGAATCAGGCCCTTACGCGCTTACGCCCCAGTCCAACTGGACATTCCACTATGTCTCATGGTGTCTTCCTTCTCGCAGTTGCTGCCCTGTCGTTGCCTGCGAGGCCATCCGAAATGCCATATGGCGTCTCGACAATGAAGAGCACTCATGTGTAGTGTTCGAACGCGGACGATGCGATGCTCGCGCTGCATGGCACGCCACGACCGATATCAGTATCCGTATACATACAGAACCCAGAACCGTTGGTCTCGTGGAAGGCTGGCAACCTTTCCAGCCAACTGAGATACCAGCAATGGAACGAAGTCGTGGTATCGGTGTTGATTGACGACCGTCGACTCGGAAGCAGGCAGGCCTGCGTGCGCGTTCATGTAGGCATGCCTCATCTCCTCGCTGCTTATAAATCTCCTCTCCGCTCCGCGCTCCGACTCCCGTGACGTACTGTAGCGTTCGCGTTCGGTTCATCGTATAGTAAGTCTATCTACTGTTTTTGTGTGTTGTGTTGTGTCCTAGCACTGAACTACTTATTATATGTACCGCTCTTCAAGTTGCACACTATTGTTCTGTCTCTCACCCCGAGCTCTTTGTTCGTGTCCTTCCGTCGGAGACCTAAATGCAGATATAAACGTAGATAACACACTTAATAATTATATTTCACGCTGTTAAGCGGTACTGGTATGTATGTTCGTGTTCACGTGTTCACGTCTGCGTCATCGTCAGTCGAGTGGAGTCACCACCCACGTCTGGGCCCTTCAGTGCCGTGGTTCGTACACAGAGCTAGTGCTAAGAAAGAGGTCTACCTTTTCCTACTCATGGAATAACATTGAGACCTTCAGAATCGCGTGGCCAATGACCAGGATGGACTGATCAGCAAGATGACATCTTCCGAGAGGGTTCTCATGGGGATTCTCGGTCCTCGGTCGGGATCATTGGCGCCAGTGTCTTGACAAATAAACCGAGCCGAGGATCTACAAATGGTCCTTCCGAACTCCCATCCAGGCGCTCCGGGTGTGTCTGATTTGCCACCGGTTATCTATTCGGGCGTGGTTATCGATTGACTCGCTACGCAACAGTGCCATTTCCGATTTTCTAATCGCTAAATCGGCTTTGCAGTGCCTTGATGCGACGATTGACCTGATTAGAGTTTGCGAAGCGGTTGGCCGAGGAGCAGATGTTGAGGGTCTATCGGTGGTGTTTCGCACACTGGCTGCACGGTCTTTCGATGATTCATCACATATCTCATTTACTTTGTTCCACAGACTTCAGTTTTGATTATGGATCACAACGATATTCAAAGCTATCTCTAGAAGTTAAAACAACTTGAAGGTTGCACATCAATCTGGAGTGGAGAGCTTGAGATGCAATCCTGAAGGAAGAAAGTGTCGTCTGACGACTGTTGGCTGACCCACGTATTCCAGTTCCACTAGTTCTCTTTGGGGGCCACCATTAACGCCAACCTGACAAATTATACATGACCTTACCCAGTTCTCAGCCGGAGATCGAGAGGCCTAACTCGCGACACATTCTCGAGCACTCCGCCAATCGTAGGTTATCTTAGAGGTGCTAATACCGCCAATGAATTTCGAGGGCCTGGTCGGCCGCAGAATGACCTCTTTTTTTTTTTTTGAATCGGTTTATTGAGTCCTTTACCAGAGGCAGAGACCTTTCTATCTACTCTGTACACTGTAACTACATAACACTACTGGCCTAACCCGAATCTACAGAAGGCACACCCCTAGCGGGTGACTAGCCAGCTACATACGATACAAAGAGAAGGATAGCGAGAGGAAAACAGAGGAGGGAGGGTGAAAAGACGACCGGCTAACGTGTTCCCGCAGAATGACCTCAAAGTGGCTCCCCGCATGCGCTGCTACCCAAACCCCTACACCACTCAGAATTCAGTTCAGCTCTTCGGTTCCTTGTTAGGCTACCGGCGGTTGGCGGTTACACCTACCGGATAAATTCCTTTACCGTGCCGTTCAGGCACAGAAATGGCGCAGGATCAAGTTGGCTCTAACTTTCACATCTCGCTCGAGCGCTCGAGCGTGCCTCAAAATATCTTATATTACTCTCCCTCCTCTTCAGTTAGTTTGTCATAGCAAGTCACTGTACAAGGGGGGAAAACAACAGAATGCATGGCATTCCTTGATACTATCCCAGATACGACGATATAACCTTTTTCGTCGTTCGTTGTGCTCTATGAAGGAAGGGTGAAAGAGCCTTATGTTTGTGATGCCGCCAGCCCCATGATGTTTTTGGTGATGTTTTTGTGGCGCGAGGCCGCGGCCAATCCGCAGCGATAGACAGCAATACGGGCAAAGCCCTACACAATAGATAAACAAGCCATCATAACATCCCGGATTATAGACAACATGAAGGCAAGGCAACCGGGTTTCTAATAACGTAATGTTGAGGCACAAAACAAGGCAGTGCGAGAAGAGTAGTGGTCGAGAGCGAGATGCTCGGAAGTGATCAAGTGACCTCATCGGTAACGAGGCGCCGTGGCTTGGCGTCTAGCGTCTAGGACCAAGTGTCATGTCACGGGCCCCCACAGCATCATTGAACACTTCCAACGCGCTCTTCCGATCAATGTACGGCCATTGTGCTGATACAACGAGTAACCCCAGAAGAGATTGAGATAAGCACAGCTTAGCTTGAAGTGTTCTGTTGTTAACGTTGTACTACTACTGTTGTTCTGCCCCTTTGTTCGTATTTTCTGAACGTTTACTCGGCCACTGACATCATTCAAACGATTTCCCTTGTCACCGACTCTCACGGCCTCACATTTCAATGCCGCAGTAGTGTGGTTCGCATATAGGGCCAGTGCTAGTTTAAAGGCACCGCTTTTTCCATGGTTTGTATTCGTGGAGTGGGACAGCATTGAGGTCATCTGAAACGTGCCCAAAGAGCAGGGATTATTTACTGTGCGCGATTCGGTCTTACAAGTATTCACCGAAGGATCGATGACCAGCGCCGCTGATATGATACTGTGCTCAGATGACCGACTTGGGGCAAACACAGACAGCAGACACCGGAGTGCTTGGCCTTAGAAGGTCTCTTTAGCCCCGGAAGGTATGGAATACTGGATTTGTCTGACATCTAACGCGCTCATTGGCCAATCGGCTTGCAGCATCCTGATCCCGCGCTGGGCAAGAACGAATCAATTTGCGAAGCGATGAGTCGAAGGAACAGGCGTTGAAGGTCATTCGGTACTAGTGGCTCGCCCAGTTCTTTCCTCTAACGATTCTAATACGTTTCCTTCTCATCTCAGGATTGTACGCAATAGTCATATTCAAGACTCTCACTGAAATTTTGCATCCCTTGAAGGGATTGCACACCAATTCAGGGAACCTGAGATACGTCGATATCGCCGCCCAAAGAATGAAAATGTTGCCTGAAGGCTGTTCACTGAACTACGTTCCAGCTCCATGGGCTCCCTTGTAGGGCCTCCGGTATCGCTATCTTGTACACATGATCTCTACCCAGTTCAACTGAAAGAGATGCTGAAGCCCAACCCGTGGTATGTCCTCGAGCTCTTCACAAGTTGTAGATTGCCTTGGGGGTGGCCAACATATGTAAGGCTCAAAGGCCCTGCTCTGCCTCAGAATGCCCTCTATGGGTGGTTCCCGTGGTGGTATGGCGCGCTTTACTTCTGCACTGGCAACCCGTCACAACCCAAATCTTTACGTCCCCTCCCCCCATTTAGGCAACCTACGGAAATTTTCGGTTCGAAATGGTAATAGGTGACAGGTGACTAGTAATCTTGGATGTTAGAAACTTCGGTTTCCGCCGACAATGAAAAAATACCGGAAGTGCAACGGGCAAGGCTGAAAACCCGAATGCTACTGATGAATGAGTATTCACACTCTGTAACACTCATCACAATGCAAACGGTATGTCATCATTCACTCCAATGGCCGTCCCACTACAGCTCCCCTTTAACCACTAGGATGCGCCCACTAGGATGCGCCCGGATAGGAGAGAACTAGGTATTCGACGATGTTTTTTTCCTGGTTCATAATGGGTCTGGTTTCTCTTCAAATTGAAGTCTAGAGTCCCACCTAATCAGGGCTGTTTCCACCGGAACACGGAACATGATGGAGCTTCTTCTCAGAACTCCGTTCTCGATGTTATAGTATCTCTATCGGGATTCTCGGCAACACATATCCATTAGTAGAAGATGGTATCTGCGACATATTTTCACCTTCTCTCATAGCCCAACTTCTTCATCCTCGGAGTCGGTGGTGGAAAATTAGACACCTTGTTGGTGCTCGACACTAGGGCGTTTTAAGTCTTAACATAGCATGGCACTGCCACCCCTCCACTAAGAGCAGGCATGCGCAGACTTTTGATGACCCGACGGCGATGCAGGGGACCTCGGAACGAGACGGAAAACAAGTGGGTTTGGAGATGTGATCATAGTGACGGGCCCTGCGTTGCGCTGATCATCAAGCTTCGAGCATCAGGTCAAGGACCTGGGCCTCCCCTGAGTCCCGTTCACCGCCGCACAACATCCGTGTTATTATGCCGATTCGGTCTTCATAACAAACAGTATCTCATATCCCCGTTCATGAATAAATTCTAGAAACGCTCTGCTGCGTGTTCATAGCCACGCACTCCATTCGACCTTGTCTAGAAGCATTGTATGGGGTCCATTTTGTAAGTAATGTATCACATAGATCCTTGATAATACTTGTACCGACCAAAAAATACAACGTAGACCATGTCAGTGACCGCGGGTTGTTCCAGGGGGTGGTCTTAATTAGCGGCGGTGTTGACTAAATTGACTACGCTATTGAACTGGCGCCCAACGGACAGCATAAATAGTCCATCCGTACCAAGAGACCTTGCACCGATCAACCAAGTACCCACCCGACGCCGCACTTCTACTCTCACAGTTTCGTGATACCCAATCTCTGACTGTTTAGCATGAACGGTACAAGTTCTAATGCGCGTCCTGGAGGCGCTATGCCTCAGGCTGTCCGGCGGCCCAATGCGGAAGAAATAACTGCTGCGAAACGATGGGTCGAAGGACAGAAAAGAAAATTAGTCCTCAGTCGTGGTTCGTCCTCTCACAGGCATCCATTTCCTGTTCGTCTTCCGCGTCTCTAATGCGTTTTTTCTCCCTTTTGCTTGCAGACTTCGACGGAGTTGCTACCTACACGCCGGATCCCGACAATATACAAGAGTATACCCGAAATCTAGAGCGCCTTGACCAGACGCTAGTCAATATCGAGATGTACATTCATGTTGCGTATGCTACCATGAAGAACGAAGACATCGTCCGACGGCTGTTCAATATGGTTAGTCCTGAGGGCCGTAGCGGGATCACCATTAACGCGGTCTGGGCGCACCACAGATGGCCTCTACCCGATTTCAAGTGAAAGAGATGAAGAAGCCTAAACCGCGATACTTGCTCGAGATCCACGCGATTCGGGCAATGATCCAAGAGGCGGATAATATGGATGCCGGTTTAAAGACGATGCTCGGTCTGAGGATGCAGCCGTTCATTATGGCACCCAGCACCGGTATTTCTACGCAGCCCCCGCGACAGACAGCTGCGACGAGAATCCCTACGTCGCTCAGCCCGTCCGGCTCTCCCATACCGCCGGGTAATATGTCTGCACCATCTTCCGAGAGAGCACAGACCAATTGGGACAGCCCAGCTCGATGATGGAGTGCAACGAGCGAAGCTGATCGTTGATTAGCATTAGAATTCGCTGTAGCCGTGACGACGAGGAAACGAAGAGTGTGTTGGGAGTTGGGACGAGATCATCCCTCCCTTGTACGTACCCGATTACTTCGGCACTTGACAACGATAGATGTGTTTGCAATCGGCTTTTTGGTTTTCGGCACTCGGCAACCAATTCAGACCTGCTCCGGATCTCATTGCCGCGCTACAGTACTGGTTCGTCTGAGTCTACGAATAACTCTACGAGTCCAACCCCAAGTGGACGTCTGGCCAGTCCCATCACTCTCGGCGGCGGCCGCCCGTCTTAATACGTCGATCATTTAATCCATTTATTCAACTCTGTATCGACGGGCCAACGCTGGGTTTCTCTTTCTTTTAAATGGTAATGGTAACCAACCATTTGATCTGGACTGGGAGCTTGGCCGCCCCACTTGTCGTAGTGATGATGTGATGATGATGGTGCAAGGCAGCAAGGCAGGAATGTCGCTTATGTAATCAGCTAACGAATTTACAGGATGCTATGCTGTATGCACATGACACATACACATGACATGGACAGCATACGCCAGTATGATGAGAACCTGCCGTATCCGTATCCGCTCCTGCGGCCCACTTAAGCAGTTCTGATAAGCAGCTCTGACACCTCGGCCCCCCGCACGGCGCAGTACAGTAAACGATCAGCTCACAGCTCCCGTCTCAAAAGAGACGGTTTGGAGGATATACGGTGCATATGCATATGTCGGTCGGCGATCGCATTGTACTTGTTGTTTTTGCTTGGCTTCTTCGTGTGCTCCGGGAGTAGGGAGCCGACTATGACGATATGACGATAGCCGATAGACGATACTAGGGTATTCGAATTATATGATCGTAGGTCAGAGATGTATTGATCCAATCCAACAAAAGTTCATCGGTATCATATGACACTACCAGGTCAAGGGTCAAGCCACCATCTTGCCCATCATCGGAAAACAATGCATTTATTTGACCGGTGCTGGAATTGGCTGTCACACCTGAACCTCAAGGATAGACAGTAAGTCGTTTTCTAACAGGCGCCTGGAGCCCATCATATCGATCAGTCAGGTGCGATGAGTAGAATAAAATTTTGATATGAGCATACAGATCAACCGCACAACGTTTCAGTAAGGGCTCGCGGCTCGCGCTGACCTTTTGCTGCTTTTTGCTTTCGTAGACCATCAATAGCTTGCAGCCAGTTCAATGCTGGCCTTGCACTGGGATTGAGGTCGTGAAGTCGTTGGACGAAAGCACGTAGACTTGTTTTTGTACGCTCTCATAGGTGGGAAAATATTTTGCGAAGTATTCAATTATCCACAAGCGCACCGATCAGCTAAGATTGGGCTGTACCGGCGGATTGGCCCATTTCCGGTTCCAAGCTCGGGAGCGATCCATGGTGGCGCCCCACACCAACCCTTCCGTCATTGTTTCCTCGCTTCGACAGACAGGGCCAGGTCAAAGTAGATAATGAACCACCGCGGCGACACTTCCGACTCGGATTTGGTATCCACAACTACGTTCTCGGGTTTGAGGTCACAATGGGCAACGTTGTGCAGGTGCAAAAAGGCCACGCCTCCAATGAATTGAAGGCATAAGGACACGACGTCGTCAGGACGATCACGGAATTGCAAAATCTCATCAAGTGGAGATTTCCAGGTTAATATGATAATCGTTTTTCCGATACTGAGGTCGATGACGTCAACTAATAGGATGGTATGGTTGGATGGCGCCTTGATAACGCTCAAGTACAGCAACAATCGACGCTCGTTGGAGTAAACAATTGTCTTGAGGACGACAAGAACGCCACTTCGTGAGATCGCTTGGCGCATTGTGGGTTTGAGCTTCGATGAACCGCTGTCAGACCAAATATCTTGTGCGACGGCCTGAATTACGACTTACAGGAGTCAGTAGCATGGGTTCCTCTGTTATCGACTGAGTGGGTGTATATCCGCTCCTGCAACCCCTCTCTGAACTGATGGATTGTCAAAACCGTCTTCCTCCCCTCCCCAGCAGATGTCTCGGGTTTACCCTTAGACCTTTTTCGACTCTCTTTGTGTTCTCGCTTGCGTGTTGAAAACAATTTATAGTCCTTTCGGACCACCGACTGCTTCGCATCTGCCAATCGAGGCCCTGGTCGATACAGACGAGCAGTCATGAACAGCTGATGAGTGGCCATGATAACGACCGTTTCACCAGATGTCGAGGCCCGCAACCAGTTGCCTATTCAGAAATGCAGACGGCTTGTAAAAGCATACGAAATTCATCAGCCTCATTGGAGTTGACCTACGGGGCTGACCGGCACCGCGTTCAGGCTTTCTCGCCTCCTAAAACGTGTGGATTCGGAGGAATGGGTCCATTCACTCGACATACCAACGAAGTGTTCTCTGTCGCATTTTCTCCAGAAGAGCATCGCATCGGCTTGAACGACAGTCACTCATTGCTTCTATTATGAGGTTGCAATTTCACCTCATAATAGAAACAACAGACGACACACTGACTGTCACCTCAGATTATGTAACGTAAACGTGAAAGATTTACTGACAAACCATACATGACGCCTGGAACCGCCGACTGAACCTTCTTTTTTCTCTATTTCTTACTGTGAACCGCTGAGGATAGCAGCATAGTGTATGATTTCATTCATTGTTACTCAGTCCAGTTCCGATATGTTGCTTTCCTGCTTTCCTTCTGGATGTCGCTCTCGAAATAAGGGTCAAAAGGTATTAAAGGGATCATCGAATGGACTTTCAGACCCGTTCGATAATACCATTAATACCTCGAAGAAGTCCCTGAATGGAACAAATGCCTGGAACAATGAAAAATCAGATGGTCTGCAACAGCGGAGTACTGCATGTACACCTTTAGCAACCTTGTCAATATAGCGTCTACGCCTTAGACATTCCTGAAACTCATGAAGGAATTGTGATGGTCCTTGTCGAACATCACTGTGGTTCAGACCATCTTCACATAGGCGATCCCAGTGTCCAAACCTTTAAAGCTTAATTATAAACTCAATTCCGTCTCGATGGTTGGAATTATCAATATGTGGAGCTGATGGGGCTAGAGGTGCGATGGTTGGTCAGTACAAGCCGGTGGATAAATACTGTAGAGTGTGTGGTAACAAGAACATTCGAATGCACTCACCACCAAATAGACTTACAAAAATGTACAGTCGATCATCGGGGGGTTGCACAGGCCATACACCGGAAATTTTTTCAATCGGGTGCAACTGTCGATTACTTGGGGGGGGATATTGGCCATCATCAATGAGCTCCATTGTTTTCGGATCCAGGGGATCCACATCAACCTGCCTGCGGATGTAACAAGCCAGTAGGGGCTATTCGTTACGTCAATGTTCATACAGAGTTCATGATATAGCGCACTTTTGTGAGTGAGCCTAGCTCGCAGGTTGTGACGAATTTGACATGTTCGTCATAAATTTTGCTCCTAAGGACAGCAATATTTTGGGAAGATAAGATAGAGACGTCAAATATATTGCGGTCGCTTTCAACCCAGTAAAAGAGGTTCACGTCAGTCATGTCGTTGGGGGTGGTGTAAAGAAAGAAAGGAGTTGAGGGTATGCACGTGGCAATCATGAACAAGTATCAACAAACATCCAAACATCGATGCACCTACGTCGGTTTCAACTTTATACATTACTATAGCGTAACAAGCCCTTCCTATCGGAACCACAGGGCATAAGTGTGTGGTTACACAGCATGGATATATATCTAAAATAGGCAGTTTTTACTGTTGGGAGCGAGCCCGGGAATCTAAGGCGATGAACAATGACAATGATAACAACCAAAGCTGTGATGGATCGGACCAAAAACAAAAAAAACTAACAAAACAAAAGATGAAGAAATGAGAAAACAGATTGGCCGAACCGGCTAACGTTGGCGCCTCGGTCGAATGATATCGGTATCACAGGTTCTGAAAGTGCTGCGGCTGACAGGCAGTAAGATCGGCGCTTCGTCTATCACGCCCATCATGCGAACCAGCTTCTCTCCAGTCCCCTATGACTGCCTCAGGCCCTTCTTCCGGCCAGCTTTCAGAAATTCTTCTCTGGGATATGATGTGGCCAAGGTTTAAGTTCGAATGTTTGCAGTATTTGTTTTTGCCAGCAAAGATCACTTTCGTGGTGGATGATATTCATGCAGTGGTCATTGTGTTGGTGTTGGCATCGACATCGATATTCTCGTGATTCGTGGGAATTAATCTGCCGCTGAAATATCATAGAGCCTAAAGAGTATTGGCGCTCAGTTGACGTCTTCGCTCGCGAAGACGTCAACTCTTCGGACGTGTGGAATTTCTAGTTGTCCGCAATTGGTCCTAGCTACTAGTAATACAGTGCAACTAAATGTCTGCCTGTTACTGATACTAACCTGTTGGGAAGTGCAATGGGCTCATCTCCGGTTGAAGACGTTGTTCGCAAAGCTCAGGCACTCTCTTTTCCTTTTTCATGGAAGGTTTGAAATGATGCCCGAAATCACATGCTGTAACCGCACTCACACATACTAAGCTTTCAAACTGGTGCATTAATATTTCTTATCCAGCCTGAGCCCTGAGCTAAGCAAGCGCCCTCCACACTCCATAAATGCTGTCAGTGTGCGACTGCTTCTTGTTATATATATGGAGAGAATAAGTTTGCCTTTTGTATTTTCTCGATACCCTCACTAGCATTATTATTCACTACGGAACTGTTCTTCTTACATGTGTCTTTAGGTCGAGCTGCTCCTTCAGCCTCTGAGTTTCTCTGTAATAGATGCCCCCGGTGACGTAATTGCAAACGCCGGCTAGCCAAACAAATTCGGTCGTCTTTGCAATTGCACAGTACTCGAATCCTGAATTTGGTGTCGCGCCGACAGACCATTCCCTGGTCTGGTCCCTCCTTCCAGACGGTTTATGGTATTGAATGATCGGTCACTTGAGCTTTGCCAATACATTTGCATTTGTTAATTCAGCATTCGCAAGTCAACACTCATGAACGTGGCCTCCTTGTGTGGCCGCAACTTCTGGCTCCCAAGCCGCATAAGGATCAAAATACGATACTCTCGTGAACAGATGCAACAGGATGGAAACCTATCTTTCCGTCTCCCCTTATAGCTCCTGGCTGGACAAACTGTAGGAGATCTGATCAACTATGACAAGTTGCTGTCGTCTTGACGGTGGAGGAAGTCGACAAAACAATCTATATTGGTAACCACGACAATCGTCTTTGACGGAGCATGCATCATCGTAATGAACGACCCCCATTGTATCATCATCCGACCATGATGATATATTCGTTGGTTTCATCCAGTGTAAGTGTACATGGACTCCCTCACGACTGCACCACATTATAAATAAGTGATGTGCCTGTGACACCGGGATCGGGCACAGAAATACCTGTCTGATGCAGCAATCAGACGAAACAAGTTAACAGAAATTTTCTTACTCGTCGTGGGGTGCTCAATGCGATCCACTACGGTAGGTGGCGAGATGGTCCATGGGGCATATTGTGGCTCTGCACATCTAGCCTGCCTCTACACCGACCTTAATAACGATGCCTGCAGTGACGTAGCATCCTTTTTATGGCACCTCCGGAATTTCCACTCCGCCACCTTCCGTGGCTGGAGGACCTACCTTCATTGACTGCAAGTACAAATGATCCCCTGTCATTAACGAGGGCACAGCGTCCTCTACGGTCAAATCTAGGATTAGATTTGTACGTGACGTTATACTGCAAGTGCTCGGGATTTCGATTTTGCAACTCTGGATGGGATGAAAGCTCCACATCCTTGAACCGGGTGAATAAGCCCAGTACAGGAAATGGAACGGTCACAATGCCGATACAAAAGGTTGGAGCGCCTAAGTGACTTTCGGCGTTTATATAGGGCGAGGCACTGATGGCACCGAGGCGAGGATAGAAACGGTCAGCGTAACTGAACTCAATTGTATGAGTATTAAATATCAAATCTGCGGGTATTGCAAATGAGGAATCACCGTAACTGAGCCTTGGGGGAGCAACAGCCTGAGGCTGAAGAATTCTCGCCGGGACTAATGGAGGAGGTTCCGTATGTAGAGTGGCCTTCCATATCGTCCTTGGGCACCGGTCTGATTCCATCCTGTACGATGCGAATATGATCCGATGGTGCCAAGGTAGAGGATCTGCAACTAGGGCATGAGGCTCAGGCTTGAGGGCCTCAATGAAGACATGAGGACAAGGCCCTGCGCCACAGGATACAGCCGCGCGTCTATCGTACACCTACGGCGAATGACCTGCGACGTGTGCCAATGACCGTAGGGAAGGCGAGTGGGGAAGGGTTGCCATCCCCACCAACTTGTGAGCAGAGCCAACAACAACTGAAAACCCAAATTTGAACATATCGCCCGAACGAACGTTTTTTTTGAACGGCGAACGGCAACGACCAAATGGCGGATGGCGGCCGCGGCTCCGTGTCTTGTCAATGTTCCCTACTACGCTACAACTTATTTCTTTCTTTTTTTAGTACTTGTGCCAGCTGGCAAGAGCGACACTATTAATACGGCCTGTCAAGTCGAGTTATTCACAGTTAATATATCATTTACTTTAGTTGGCATCGCCAGTCATAGCGTCATCCTGCTGTCTGCTGTAGTACTGAAGTGGATTGGTGAGGCGCTATTGCCCTAATGAGTGGCCCCTCCCATGGGCCTAGAGATCCTCGGCGTCCTTGTATATGACCACAGGTATGTGTAAATGTACATGAGGTGGCGTTTGATGAGCACGGTGCCACCGCCGCACGTACTGCTACTGTATGAATCAACACGCGCGCACGGACAAGTCTGCTGGGCAGGATGGGGGTGGCTGGTGATTGACCGCAACCGCAACCGTCCTTCCTAAGGTTCCTAGTCCAAGGTTTTCTTGGAATAGAGTAGTTTTTTTTTCTCCTGTCAAATGTAATGCGCAGCCCAACCGGGGCTTGCTGTAATCGTCGCACAATTCCGGACGCGCGGCGCGGGCGCGGGCGCGCGACATCGGCTTCAAAGGTTCTAAAAATTCTCAGGCAGGCAAAGCCTCAGTGAGTTGTTTAGCTTTATATTTCTTTCTTAAATTTTAAATATCTCTTTTCTCTTTGATTAAAAAAAAACCTCTTATATGTTTTATTGTATGTACTCGTGCGTGCGGCGTAAGTTACTGCATTTTTAATAAGGTAGTAAAGTTCCACAGTACGTGTCAACACTGTAGGTAGGTCATCTACTCTACTAAATCATCGTTTTCATCCACACATCGTTCCTGTTTCTCGTGCTCGTGCTCTGCTGTGGAAAAATTTGACGGGATAGGTACGGCGGCATAGTATAGAAGGGCAGGGATTCCCAAGTAAAAATGCCGGGAGAAGGGGAATTCCCGACCGGGGAAATATGACCTTGCCTGGCCCGTACGTAAATTGACGCCAGGGCATGCCAGTAACGGACTAGAGATGGCCTTCTGCGCATACAAGAGGGATTGTTGCCGAGCCAGGAATCTACAAAGCCCATTCGGATAAATTTACATAAAACGGCCCACTCCGCGTCGACAAATTGCACACTCGGGTTTGGCGGTGGCGGTGGATCCGGATGTGGGGAACGAGTTGCATGATGACTAAGCCTGACATGCATACAGGGGTGTCTACGTAGTAATGATAGTAGTGTGTGTATGTGAAACCGGACATGGGAGGAATAAAAAGATGAGGGGATGCAAAGTGACAAGGACATGTTGACATTGTTCGCGTTCGAAGTCCTGACATGCATATAGCAAGTGGGAACGCGTCGCGGGATTGCGTTCGCCCTTCTGGCGGCCTTCTGGCTCGAGGAGAGGGGAATGTCGGAGTATGTATCATAGCTGTGATAGAAGCTCGAATAAAAAAAGAAAAAAAGGCATCGCCTTAAATCCGAATAGGCACAGAGGCGTAAAATAAGCCCCATGTACAGCTACTTCAGCACGCCCTCCATTTTTTCAAGGCCAAGAACAACGCCCTCGATGAGGATCAACACGCGCCGCGGGAAAAACACTCGCCCTCCGCGCCCATCACTGGCTCCTCGCTCTGCCTCATCTTCGCTCTCCGCAGCGGTAAGATTGAATCGTTCACGATGCTCGCGCCAGCGTCGTGCTCGGCTGCGCGCGCGCGCACGACGTTGTTGCGTTAATTCTTGATCCAGCGCTAGAGGGAGTGCGAGGGTGATGCGCGCGAGGCGGAGGGAGAGACGGACGCGAGGGCGAAGAGAAAGATAAGATAATTTAGCAAGGGAAGCATGGGTGTCAAGCAGGTGTGAGAGTGTCGAGACTACCGTGTGCGTGAGGGCACGACAAGCTGAAAGTGGTGATGAAAAAGTGAGAACACAGACGCTCTCATCGAGAGCAAGGTAAACATACTGAGGACACGATCGCGCAGACCTTGAAGGGTAAGAAGAATCGTGTCTATGCCTTCGTCGCCGAGTCGAAGCGACGGGCTCAGGTCGTTTATGCCGCCTAACAAAGCGGGATAGATCGTTTCTCGACGGACCACTCTGAACGTAGACTTACGGAGTAATGTGCGCACCATCTCCAAGTCACCGTCCAGGAAGTCATTGAAAATCCCGACAACGACACTTCGTAGCGTCTCTTCAGCGCACATGGTAGCCCCGGGGGTGTTGCACGAAAACTCATGTGATGCAGGATGTGAGTCGTAAACTCGCTTAGAAGCAGGATTGGAGAGAACATTATACGCGACCGAGACTTTTTGAAACGCGTATGTTGCTTCTGGATTATCAGGAAATTTGCTGTGAGATAGAGGAGAGTGAGAAATAGATCAACATGAGTCGAGATAAGGAGTCGAGGTGGCGTACTCTGGATGGCATGCCCGACTCCGGGAAAGATATGCTCGTCTGAGCTCCATCTTATCTGACGCGGCCGCACGAGACAAACCAAGGATGTTGTAAAGGTCTTTCTGTTCGAGTATATCGGCAATCTCCTGTTGGCGTTGGTGCTTGCTTCGTGGGGTTATTGGGCTGGATGGACGAGTGGGCAAGTCGTCTGAGTGGTCTGTACATGACCCCTCTGAGCTATCCCACTGCAAAGACTTGGTAGACGAATAAGAGATAGTGGAGGTTGAGGGTTCTTCATCTATGTGAGGTTCATCGTCGATAGGGAGATAGAAGTAATGTGAGGCTGTATCGAACGGTGAATGGGTGCATAATTGAGGAGTAGTCAGAGCAGACCAACCTGAAGACAGCACCGAGCTAAGCATGAGCAATAGAAGTACAGAGCTATTGACAGCCCGGCTTTGAGCGCAATGGAATTATTGTCGGGGTAATGTACACGCGGAAGGCTTGTGTCTAAACTGATACCATCATCTATCGTTTCCCATGTGATTAGATGGGCGGCCACGTGACTCGGCCACACGCTTTGCCCAATTTCCGACTGTTATACACGGACATCCCATTATATCAGCCCCGACCCCTACACTGCCTACACCGTGGGGGATTTGGAGCGGCCATTACATACGCCAGACCTTAATACCTAATGCTTTTATAAGATCTTGGAGATATCGTCAGGTAGAGGTGTTGACCCCCCCGGCAAAACATGGCGGGTAGTGGTGCATTGGTTACAATTCGGCTGCTTGAGGCTTAATAATTCACTATTTCAGAGAGAATTGCGTTGGAGTGCCACATCAGATGATAACGGTAGGGGCGTGGGGGTCAGGTGCGGGAGAAGCATGTTCGTACTGCGCGGGTATAGTGCGCTAGCAGAAAAGGAAAGATCGTTCGCGCCATATCAGCTGAGTGAAATGCGTGTTGGGGTCAGTAAAGATACGGCGATCGCGGCAAGGTAAGAATTTCTGCCAGAAATCACCGTATCGCTTGTGGCCCACAGGCTCAAGCAGGCTCAAGTAGGTCGGAACGGGACGCCAATTTTCGCAGGGGAGAGGCCGATATGCACTATTGCAGGATAATAGCTGATAGCACGACCACTAAGGATATTTGTGCACGGTATTTAGTTCGACGAAGTCCAATGGACATCTGGAGAGGTGACGGGCTGGATCCTGGCCCAACTCGCAAGCTTGGAGAGGACGGAGGACACTGAGATGAGAAGGCGGGATGTGCCGACGAATGAGATTAAGTAAGCGACTGACCAGCCCGCGGACCACGGCCTGACAAAGCGGGCGAGGGAACGGGTCTGCAAGTGGGCTGTGAGTTGTACGGAGAGTGTGAGAGCGGAATTGAGTGAGGGGTTCTGACTGAATGAAGGCAAGGGAAGACGAGTAGAGATGGATGTGGGGGGGGGGCAATAAAATAAAATAAAAGGATACGAGATAAATAAATAAATAAATATAGAGGACTAAATTGTAACTCCGCTAAGACCTGCGGTGGGCCGTGTCACGGTCGTCCCCGTACAGTAGACAACAGCTCTTCCCTCCCACCGCCATCCCCTCCATCTCCTCCGTCGCTCCCTCCGTCGTCCCTCCTGCTGCGAGCCTCGGGGCCATTCCCTTTTCTGTTCCCCCCCCTTTGGCCCTTCTGTACTTCGTCCCCCGCACTTGTTCCATCCGTCCCCCTCCCTTACGTCCTCCGCCCTATGAACGATGTCCGATCGGGTCCCTAATCCATACTCTGCCTTCTCAGGTAACTTTCCGCAAGGTCACCCTTCTCAACAGGCCCAACACCGTCCTCCGCAGCAGCCGCAACCGCTCGGTACTCAGCCCGCGCTTGGTGGGATCAGAAAACCCGAGGATGCGAGGGTGTGGCAGCAGCAGTTTCAGCGACCACAGCAGCATCAGCAGCAGCCACAACAGCAGCCACAACAACATTCCGGGGGCGAATCGATGCATGCAGGTGTCATGAACGTAACGCCCCAACAGCAGCAGGTGGGTCTCGCTCTCAATCAGCCATCCCACCTTCCCTGCATTAGTTGCAAGTAGTATATTGTCGATGTATCCCCCATTTCTCGTATTTCCCGAGATAGCTGCTTCTTTGATTCTATTCGCTTGTGCCTTCCCTCTTCATCTTCATCAGTTTG
>QFEA01002031.1:7542-17563 GCA_003315975.1 Lactifluus echinatus | reverse complement strand
CTCCCGAAATAATTTCTCTCCCGCTTACCGTCAGAACTTCCGGCTGACATGATTTTCTTTTTCTCAGTTTATACAGGTCTTGCGTACTAAAGTTCACCAGGGACTGATGACGCCAGAACAAGCACGCGAGCATTTCACTAAGATGCAAGCCTCTGTGGTGTCGTTTCAGGAACAAAGCGTTCCCCAACAGATGCCGCCAACTTTCCACCCTGGTGGAATGGCAGGTGCCTCCGCTCAACTACAACTGGCTCCGCTCTCTCAGCATTCCCAGTCCTCGACCAACAATCAAATCAATCCCCTCCAGCGCAACATTCAGGCACCAGATCATTTAAATGCTCGCCCCTTGAACATCCTCCTCGGACAGGGTCAGCAACAGCAGAATGGTTCTAACTTTGCCTCTCGTGTGGCTCAAAATGTTCATTCTGGAATGGGACTCCCTCAAGGGCAAGGTCCCCTGCAACCGAACCTCGTCCAGCCTAACCCTTCCGTCCCCTCTGCGAATCTTCAATCATCTTCAGCCCCTTCATCGCAAGCTCCCCAACAAGGCGGACAACAGATACATAGCTTGAATAATATTGCCGAGGCGCCGACGCAGCAACTTATGGCCATTTTCCAACAACTAATGCGTTCTGTAACGGAAGGAGAGAAATCTCTTCATGTCACTGGTAGCTCTGTTGGTGAAGCCGATCCCCAGCGACAGGCTCTCAGGGCGAAACTCGACGGCCAGAAGCAGGTCTTGATTCGGATCCGGGAGATAATCAACGCGAGGACGGGAAGACCAAGGTGAGATCGTATCGTATTGTTCCAGATATTTTCTGACATCAGTTCAGTGGTGACCCCATGCAACAACAAACAGTTAATGGGACATCGTGGATTGGGGCCGGTCAACGGCCTCCAGGACATTTCCCAGTAGTTGAAAGGCCCCCTCAACACAATAGCCCCTCCTTGCACCAAGCGCCTGCTAACCAGGTAGCGCCGCAGCATAACATATCAACTCAGCAGCAGAATTTCGTATCGTCCACCACACCACAACCGAATATAGCCCAAATGTCACCGCATGTATCCGGCAATGGTCTACCTTTCAATACCGCGCTCGCGACGATGGCTGGTGCTCCTCCCCAGCAGTCGCCGCAGGTTACGCGTGCCCCCTCACAGCAACCACTCCAGGCCAACAAGCTACCTCCGCTCAATGAGGATCGATTTAAGATTTTCTTTACGCAGTTCGCTCGCCAAGCGGGTATTAGGTTTAGCGAAAACGACTTCACGATTGACGGCCGACAAATTAATCCCTGGATTCTGCACAGAGCGGTATTCTCACGCGGTGGCTTTGATTCTGTACGTCTGTCCTAATTTTCTCGATTATCATGCCCTGGACCAATCTTTGTGTTAGGTTACTACGAATGGGGAGTGGCCTATAATTGGAGCCGCTGTCGGTTTCCCTGCGATCCCTTCGGGGGATTCTCAGCTGAGACGATGTGCGCCTGTAATGGCCCAGCGATTGCAGCAGTTATATCACGATTCGTTGCGCCACTTCGATCAAACCTACATTAGCACCGTTTCCAGATGGAGGACCTCACAGGGCTTGAGTGCAGTACCTTCTCAGCCTTCCCAACCACAGGCACAACCGCATCAACCAACAGATACGGATTACCAAGCGCTGTTGGCCGTCACGTCGGAGTCGTCTCATATGACCTCAGAGGCGATGAGCATTCTACCGCGGTTCGCGCACACATCTGGTGCAGAACTAGAGGCACATCGTGTTCCCCAGCACATCATTGCATTCGTAGAGCAGAATAGAGACCGCTTGCAATGTACAGCTCAAGACCAGAATGGATTCCGCGCCGCTCTTACATCTACCAAGGCTCCACAAGTCGATGGCCGCGCTCAATTCGGCCAAGCACCCGCACTTCAAGCGGGGCCTCGACCTCAACAGCTCATACCGAATCACCAGCTTCAGCAACTGCAGCGACAGGGTATAGCACCAGGACAAGGAAAGCCCAATGCGTTACAGCCGACTCAGCTATTTAACAACGGTGGTCAACTTGTCCGACCACCAACTGCACAGTCAATGAATGCTTCCAACATCCCCTCTATGGGCACTCAGATGACTGGTACAAGCCCAAGCAGTGGAGCGCAGGGCCAGGGAGGTGTTATGTCTGCATCGTTGAATGCAGGTAGCATGAACAATGTGACTTCTAACGCGCTCCTCACCCAATCTGCTGGCACTGTACCAATACGGCGACTGACCCGAGAAGAGGTCGCGTTTGCTCAGCGATGGGTTGAGGAACAGAAAAGAATAGCGTTCAGTCGTGAGCTGCCCAATTGATTCCTTCAGCCTCCGCATTTTTTTAAATCCTTTCTTTGTTTTCGTCCTAGACCTCGAAGGTGTTGCTGGTTATTCGCCAGTCCCAGAAAGTGATATTCCAGAGTACCGCCGAAATTTAGATCGTCTTTATAACGTGCTAACCGGTATCGAGCAATATATTCACACCGCGTTTGCCACCTTGAGAAAGGAGGACGTTGTTCGGAGGGTGTTCACCATGGTCAGTTCCTTTGATCCTTGAGAAGCTTAGATGGGCACCATTAACGTTGCGGACTGCATCACAGATGGCGTCCACGAAAGTTCAGCTAGAAGAAATGAATAAACCAAATCCCCGATACATACTCGAGCTCCATACGATTCGAGGAATGATACAGGAGGCAGATAATATGGACAAAGGCCTGAGGACGGTGCTCAACCTGCGGCCCTCCATGATGGCAACCAGCAGTGGTCCACCTGCCCAACCGCCCTTACAACAGCCGCCTACTTTGGGTACTCCTGCACAATTTGCCCCGCCTGTCCCTCCTGCTGTCCCACCGACCTCTGCAGCTGCTCCTCGTCCACCCCCCGCTCCTACCCTCCAGCCAGGACACCGAAAGAAACCATCTCAAGCTCAGGCGCCTGCCGCAGCCATATCTACCCCGACCCCGCCACCAATCCCAACTGCCTCGACACCGACCCCCCAAGCAGCAACACCCGGCATTACAGCTCCATCACCTCAGACACCGAAGTCCCCGAAAGGGAAAGCTGCCGCAAAGCCGAAGCCACCGCCACGTCGCAAGGCATCGACGAAAGTCAACAACCTCGCCGAAACACCAACAGCGACGTCCGCTGCTGCCTCCACCCCTACGCCGTCGACACCTGTTGATGCGAAAGGTGGTGCGAAGAGGACTCGTGACGATGATACCGACAACGTTATACTAGGGCTTACGTCTGCTCCGTCTCCGAAGAGGGTAAAGTCTGACTGGGAAGGCCAACCCAATGAAGAAGCGCGGAAGCGCGACGAGCAAGCCGATAGTGTAAAAACTGACGAACAAGCAATGGCATGCGTTGAATCAGTAACGAAGTTTATCGACGAAAATCCGGAGTCTGCCGAAGCAGCTTCCAATGTGTTGGCCGAGATTCTTCGTACCACTTATCCGCCTGCGCCAGACATTGGCGATCCAAGCATGGTATCCTCGTTTGGCTTTGGTGATCTCCCGTCAACTTCCCCACCGCATTTACTTGGCAACGATGTATTTGGAGAATTCATCGACCTGGCTGCGTTCGACGACACACCTACTCCGGATCTCGTTGCGGGTTCGTCTACGAATCCCAGCCCAGAGTCCGCGTCTGATCAGGACCACCCTCATATGGGCCATGCAGGTTCTCCCCATGTTTCCAATGTGAAGACAGAGGAAGCGTATGACTTGCTCCGTCCAAACGTCTGCAAAGAAATCGCAGGTGGGGATATGATGTTCCACCAAACATCAGGGTGGAAGTGGGATGGCCTAATGGAGACCTCAGATCAAGCATGGGCTATCTCTACATCATAGACAGGGGCCCATCACTCAACACTGCTCTCCGACGGTCTTGTTCTGTACCTATCTAATCCTTGTTTCCCTCCTTTCCTTGCCATCTTGTGTTTATCGCCCGCTCAATTATCGTATGACTGCACCCTCCCGCTTTGTGGATTTAGTTGGATTTCGACCATGTGCTCATTTTTACCGGTTTAAATGCTATCCCCCTGGTCCCCCCACCCGTTTCAATTTCACACGTACATATCATCTTGCGTACACCTCTCCTCGATGTCTCTTTCTTACCCTTTGTCGGCTGCTCTCTGTATTTTTACTTGTTGTTTGGCTCTGCTTTCGATACCGAGGATTCCTTGCCGATGTTGTGATGAGTATTCTTAACGCGGACAAAGTACCTCAAAATTTTCCATAGGTCTCGCATCCAAAATGATGTGAACTGATGTCGTATATGAAATGGGTAAGATAAGAGCATACATAGTTCTATGTTGTCCTAATTGAATGTCGGGGTCAGTATGCCACTATGGCTAGCGACTGGATGGGAACCCTGGCATGTCAGTTATCAGGCCAGTGCCCGGCAAACTTGTCTGTCAACACACGCACGGACACTCCGCTCCGCGTACTCTCCGCGTACTAAATTTGAAACTTTGAAACATTTGGTTTCAGTTCAGATTTCACATGTCGAATTCGGCCAACATAATTCGATAGCGCTGTGTGGGACATTCGCGAGGGAGAAGGCACTTCAAGCGGGGAATGTAAGAGTTGAAAGCGTGATTTCGGGGCTAGACAAATTCCTGTAATTTTGTTTCTTTCCTTTCACCACGCCCACGGCTTCAAATGCTTGCAATTGCAAAGGGACTGCTGTGATTAGAAATAAGGCCTAGTCAAGGCCTAGTCATAGGTCCGACTACTCAGCGCAACGCTCAGACCGCACGGGCTCGGCCCATGAAGTGGGGTTGCGGCATGATCTGGGGACACAATCTCAATGGGTGAATCATGTGAAAAAGCTGAAAAATCCGTCTGCTGTCTGCTGTCCACGCGTCACCAGATCGTAGAAAGACGTTGAGGGTATCATTCCCACGTCAGTAACAGACACGTGAATGACGAACCGCAAGATACAGATACTATGGCTACAAGGCGTACAACAGTTCTCCCATCCCGACCCATGAAGAAAAGAAAGCAAGGGCGCAAAAGCGGAACGAAAAATGGCAGGTGATGACAGGCGTCCATCGTCAGGGTTTACGCAGGGCGATGCCGGCCGCTATACCGCTACCGGTGCTCTTTCGAGGTGCAGAAGGAACGAGGGCACCCGCGCCACCACCACCACTACCAGCTGCCGAGCGCCGAGCGCTATTTGACAGTATGCGTGCGCGGAGTGACGAAGCTGCCGTCGACACGGTAGACTCCGACGAGGCCAAAGAGCGCCGTGGGGGCACGGCGAGTACGGGCGCCTCCAGCGCCAGCCGGCGTTTCTTACTGGCGTCCTCCCCCGCCCGCTCCGCGCGTGCTCGCGCCCACTCGTCCCGCGCCTCCGCCGCCGCACCGGGATCGTCGGCACGCTCGAGCGTGAGCTCCGCGGGCAGGCCGTACTTTTTCTTCAGCCGGCTGTCGGCCTCAGCGCGTGCCTGCTCCACTTTTTTCTCGGCGCGGAAGCGCTTGCGCACGCGCTGTGAGTGCGTGTATGGGTCGTCATTGTAGTGCGAGGAGAGGTCCTCGAGTTGCTCGAGGCGCGGCGCTTGCACTTTGGTCGCGTGCGTCTGCGCATCCGTCGTCTTTTCGAGCGCAGCAAGAGGGTCGACTGGCTCTGTTTTACCATCCGTATCTGCAGGGAGAGAACTGGGTGAGAATCGGAGAAGAGAGGGATTCGGGTTAACAGATATGCGAACCTATGACGGCGAAGCCCCCATTCTCTGCTGGGTCCCAGTCTTCCTCCTTTCGACGTGCACCGGAGACAACGACATAGCGAGTATTCTGCGAAAAATAATTAGGTATCAAATCCTCGTTGGGTAAGGAAGTGGAAGTGGAGGTACTTGGGGATCAGTCTGGATTTCAAACCAGCCACTGCACAGATGGCACTTGCATCGGAAAGAAAATATGGGCGTGGAGTAGTACATGCCGATCTTCTTCTTCTCTGCATTGTAACGAACACCCATGCCAATGTGGGCATCGCATGTTCCGCTGTGTCTAACCTGTGAGGGAAGGTATTACAGCCGAGGGAAGTTATGAGGGTCTCACCACCAGATATTAAAGGGAAGTTCAAAGCGAGTTATCAGAATACCCTGATCTATCTTTCTCGCTCTATCTCCTAGGGCGTGTTTGCCTGTTTACAAGTGGGGATTGAGAAGGGCACGGATAACGGTGAGTGTAGACAGCCCAGACCTCTGTAGGCATTTAGACTTTTGTGCTTGGCATCATCATAATCGGGTGGGTAGTATTTGTTAAAACCTATAAATACGAGAGGATGAGAAGGGTCCGCGATGCAGTGATACCTCGAATGACTGACCTTGCATGGTTGCGAGTTTATACCCTCAACCGAATTGGGTCACCCCTGCATGTCTGAGGTAATCACGGCATTTTCCGGGAAGGAGTTACCAGTGCAAACTTTAATCTTGTCTGGTCTATCATCCAAGCATCCAAGGTCAGTGTCAGTGTCAGTGTCAGTGTCCTCTCAGACCCATTTCTGACTTTCTCTCTGATCACCTTTTCGTTCAGTCACCTCTGTCTCAAACATGAGTTACGTCGCTAAGGGTGAAAAAGAATACGACGCAGCCGGCCCCGTGCCCGCCGCCAAACTCCACAAAATTCGCATCACACTCACTAGTAGCAATGTCCGGAACCTTGAAAAGTGTCCGTATTTTATCTCTCATGTGGAGAGCGGCATAGTTATTGCTCTTCTGGAATGCCTGTGAACAGTCTCGAATGACCTCGTCAACCGCGCCAAAGATAAACAGCTTCGCGTGAAGGGCCCCGTTCGTCTTCCTACCAAGGTCCTGAAGATCACCACCCGTAAGACGGTATGCACACAAGACCTCCACGTCTGAGCATTTTTTAAACCTCCGTCATTTTTTCTAGCCTTGCGGTGAGGGTTCCAAGACCTGGGATCGTTATGAGCTCAAGATTCACAAGCGTCTCATCGACCTGCACTCTTCGAGCGAGATCGTCAAGCAGATCGTGAGCTTCGCCCTATTTCTATTCCTGCTCAGGGCCTAACGCGATCTACAGACAAGTATTAGCCTGGAACCCGGTGTCGAGGTCGAAGTTACTATCTCTGCTTAGATGTAGAGTGGTTCCTCTGCGGGATGTCCCATTGTATGCTACAGGAATGACCCTCATGGTAGTAAATCCGGCGCAACGACTTCGTACTTATGGCCGTATCATGCGCAACTTTTTGAATCAAACTAGCTGGCTGCCAGTAAGGCGAGCACTTTGTCGGAAAAGTCGGAGCAAATCGATACGCATTGAAGGCTAAAACGGCTCATCTTTCCTTTTCATTGCTCGTGACACGTAGCTCACTGACGAGGCTGATTCGTGTACGGCGATCCCGCTCTGACATGTATAAATATCAAGAAGTCAACACTGAACGCGTACTTTTGGTGTCGAAGCGTTATAAGTGTGCGGAGTCGACGTGCATTTATCGATCTCTTTCCAGGAGGCCTTAACGTTGCCATCTGGTGATTAGCTGAAGCTCGTCTTGTGAACCCGTCGTCCAACTATCCTCATGATCAGCATGCCGAACGTATGCATTTTTCGTCGTCGAATGGTCAAGTACAGTGGCACTGGATTCAATTGATAGTGCACGCAAGGGAAGGGGACGGTAAGTTCGAAATTACACGTACGCAACGCGGACAACGATGGCGAACAACAAACAACGCGGAGAGCAGGAAAACGTAGAGAAAGCGAGAAACTGACGATGGCGATCAACATCTAGCAAACAACGCGTGATGGCAGAACAGCCGGTTCAGCAACGTTATCCATAGGAATGGTCATATCTGAGGGTAATGAGCACCCTTCGGTTCATTACATGGTAGATACATACCGACTGCAGGTGGAGACAACTCAGAGTTGGCTGAGCCCCGCGATGCGCCGAGCGCTGCAAGTCGTTGTTGGTCCATGACCAGCTTTGCGGGCAATCATTATTACCAATTACGGAAATACATTAAGCAACTTGAAGCTTCAGCGTACCTCGACCCTAAGTTTAATGGCGTTGATTCGCGATGAGATCGTATATAGTCTGCACGTCAGACCGTGCCAAATGGCGAGCCAGAGTTGCTGGAAGATCCCGGGAGAGAGATGGCTTGCGATGCGTATCCGTGTGAGTTGGCCCGCGAGGCTGTATTAGTCAATGAGATGTTACTCATCGAAGCATCGCAGACATATCCGTACAACTCGAGGTCCGTCCTAAATTCATTTGTTTCTGGGATCGCGTTGATGGTTCCAGCATGGGCAAGAATCAGCTCGGTCTGGTTCAACAACGCCGAGACAGACGGGATGTAATAACGTGGAATTAAGAACCGGATGTAGATGACGAGACCATAAATTCCAAGTATGGAGAGAGACAGGCCGGTGATGTCAATGAATTGCATCACAGATTGTGAACTTGATGACTGGTTGGAAAGGATTAGATTGAATAGAGGACCCCCCCACCACAGAAACCACAGAAATATTTATAGGCCGCGGACAACCAGACATTGTAGTAGTATCTCCCGGTACTTGTCGGCATTCATCAGGTTCGGGTCCAAGAAGCCTTTCTCAAGCCGACAGGATGATCGAGAACACGTAAACCGAACGAATACGGGGCAGTGCTGCCGATAGCTGATGAGGCACGCACGCAATCAGAGCAGGTAACCCCACACAAACAAACCTAATTACACTCGCAGACCTCGCCTGGGGCAAGATAGGGAGCCCAACAATGTTGATACCTTCGGAAAATTGTTAGCATGCTTCACGCAGGTCATGGGATGGGCTTTCCGGATTCTACTCCTCTACTCTTCGTGCAACTAAGACTGCGACTGAAAATCCCATCGGACGCTTTGGCGCTAACATAACACACTTTCAATACGGCGCTGCCGCGTCGAAAAAATGGAGATCGAGATCTCCTGGCCATCATTAAAAAATTTCGGTTCGATTGTAGTCAAAGAGTAGCACCGCCAATCCGTGCCCTTCATCAGCACCGGATTTTGTGCCGTCCGAGCCATTCTGCCATTCTGTGGCGGCTTCTGACGCTGACGGATCATTCGTCCAGTTCAATTTATCTTACGGCAAACCTTGTCTCCAGCGAGCCCTTATCTCTACTGTGCGTCGATACCAAGCTAGTAGTAGCAGTACTGCGAATGTGCAGCCGACAGTGGGATGCAAACGACGAATTATCACATACGTGCATACCGCTATCAACAAGCTTTATCGGACGGGCGGAGTGCGTTAGTACATTGTATCGCCGGATTATGGAGAGGGCAAGCTGTATTAGTACTTCGCAATCCAGAGGAAGATGATCGGAGGAAAGGCTGTATTAGCATCTTGTATCTCCAAATGATGAGAGCTGGATGTACAGGTCGTATTAGCACGGGAGGACAGGCCCGGGATGATGTGAGGACAGGCCCGTATTAGTATGTCTACAGATGACGTGGGAACAAGGTTGTATTTAGCTCCTTGTGTCTGTGTTAGTCTCCACATGACACATGATAGGAAGACAAGTTGTATTAGCATCTTTTGTATTTCCAAATCCCAATGATATGATGGGAGGACAAACCTGTATTAGCATTCTGTACTCTAAAAAAAATGATTGGAGGGACAAGGTGCGAGCGCACGTAGCCCACACGTTGTCAAACATCTTGGCTAGGGCAACGTGACAGAACAGAACAGAACATTGGCGCTGGATTGAACTAGGATACAGACACTACAGAACACTTTGGTCCATTGGTCCACATCCTCGGCCGCTACGGACAGCAACAAATCACATGATCTCATTCGGAGAGAGCTCAGATCAAAATAAATGTGATGCGAAGGGATCACAGATGTCGGGTAGTTAAGAAGTACGAAGAATAAGATAGGACTGCCAGCTGCGGAAAAAATCATTGACGTTGGGGACGCAAATAGAAAACACGTCGACTGGGGAAGGAATGCCATATCAGAAAACCCCAGTTGTTCCTTTCGTCGAGGACCATCTGACACTTCCAACTATCAAACCATCTCC
>QFEA01002030.1:0-23236 GCA_003315975.1 Lactifluus echinatus | reverse complement strand
GGGGGGGTAGAGACGACGGACGCGTGCAGAGGCCGTTCACGGCGACGGTCGAGCTGAAGAACGACGTTGCGATTCGCTCTTGTTTCTTGATGAAGATGGTGTCCGCCGTGGTGAGGCTCGAGAGGCCCTGGAGGGATGCAATGCCGGTACCTGCGGCACTCAACTCACTGGTCAGGAGACGAGAAGGTAAATTGGGGAGTGCACTGACCGATATCGGCGAAGAAAACCAAGGACGGGAACAGAATCACGAGGTGATTGTAGTCCCAGACGATCCAGCAGCGGAGAAGCTGGTGCAGCAAGCAGCCAGGCAGCATGCGTCAATTGGCGGGTTCGTAAGGAGCCAACAAACGGCATGGTACACGAGAACTCACGATGAAGGCATCGTAGATAACCGTGGTGATCAGATACAGAGCGGTCTTGATCAGGCTCATCGCCGACGAGACATTTGCATAATAGGCGTCGGGGCCATCGGGGACCGAGTCGTGCTTGAAAGCGTAGACTAATCGAACGGTGTCCGTGAAGATATGCTGTCGTGTCATGAGAAAGGTGAGGTGTGAGCGGTGTCTCTCCAGCAGAGGAAGTTACGAGAGCGGACCGTACCCAGGTGATGAGGATACCAAAGGTGCCCGCGAGCACGAGCAGCGGCCCCGCGCCGGAAATCGCCTTGCGCTTACTGAACAGCACTTTGGTGCTCCATGCAAACAATGTAGAATAGATGCCTGGGGAACTAACCGTTTTAGTGCGGCGGAGAGATGCTATATCATGACGCTGGGAGGCGCACCGAAGAAGAAGGACTCCATGGCGAGAGCGACGAGCTCAGAGAGGGAAAAGGAGATGGCCATTTCTCGCAACTGCTGTTAGCTCTGGGTTTCTGCTGCCGCTACTGGCTGGGATGGGATGATATGAAGAGAGTCATCGTCCGAGGATGAGGATACTTATAGTCCTCCAACGCGTACATTTGCAAGTGATACAGCCACGCATGAGATTCAGCCGTCTACGGGCACGACGGTGATTGAGATTCTCACGGCTCACGGCTCCAGATTAACGGGTTATCGGACAGCATGGCCGTTCATCGTGAAGGCGTCGAGTTACCGTAGACCGGAGATGGAAGGTTAGTTCTTGTCCTATTGGCAAGAACCAGCCTTGCGTGGTGTGATGTGCTCATTGCCAGCTCAGATGAGTAGTACGTAGTGCAATCCTATGGTTGACTTGGCCTGTGACTAGCTGTGCTCTTCGCTTGGCAGAGAAAACCTCGCTCGGAAAGACGACGTTACGTGTAGAAGATTCGTAGCCACGTGACAAGGCAAATTAAAGTACATTGGCACAAAACAATTGATGTAAATATCCGGGACCAGGAGTACGTTAGGTGGCATGGTGACAGTGTCTTTAAAATACGTAAAGACCTAGGGTGAGATATGAACCAGTCCGCGGTATACGCTGCAAACAGTTCTTCAATATAAGTATCTGATTAGAGGCGCCCCTTCCTTCCACTCGTTATATTCATTCTGCAATTGCAATATTCTCCTCCCCCCCCCGAGGCATTCCTGTTGCGGTAGTCGGTTCCCGGATTACACAAAGCTATACTGTCATCCTCTTCTCAAACTGCTCTCCGGGATAGCATATTCTGCTCGCCATTTGGACGGCGCATATCCCCATACAGTTATGATATAAATGCTCCTGCTCCTGCTCCTGCTCCTGTGTGGCTAAAAGGATATGAGATAAATAAATAAATAAATATGGAGGACTAAATTGTAACTCCGCTAAGACCTGCGAGGTGGGCCGTGTCACGGGTCGTGGTCGTCCCCGTACAGTAGACCCTCCCACCGCCATCCCCTCCATCTCCTCCGTCGCTCCCTCCCTCGTCCCTCCTGCTGCGATCCTCGGGGCCATTCCCCTTCTGTCCCCCCCCCTTGGCCCTTCTGTACTTCGTCCCCCGCACTTGTTCCATCCGTCCCCCTCCCTTACGTCCTCCGCCCTATGAACGATGTCCGATCGGGTCCCTAATCCATACTCTGCCTTCTCAGGTAACTTTCCGCAAGGTCACCCTTCCCAACAGGCCCAACACAGTCCTCCGCAGCAGCCGCAACCGCTCGGTACTCAGCCCGCGCTTGGTGGGATCAGAGAACCCGAGGATGCGAGGGTGTGGCAGCAGCAGTTTCAGCGACCACAGCAGCATCAGCAGCAGCCACAACAGCAGCCACAGCAACATTCCGGGGGCGAATCGATGCATGTAGGTGTCATGAACGTAACGCCGCAACAGCAGCAGGTGGGTCTCGCTCTCAATTCAGCCATCCCACCTTCCCTGCATTAGTTGCAAGTAGTATATTGTCGATGTATCCCCCATTTCTCGTATTTCCCGAGATAGCTGCTTCTTTGATTCTATTCGCTTGTGCCTTCCCTCTTCATCTTCATCAGTTTGTGGGTGTGGGTTGCACCGGTTTCGACATCCAATCCCTTGCTTAGTCAGCAACTCGTCCCCTCCCGAAATAATTTCTCTCCCGCTTACCGTCAGAACTTCCGGCTGACATGATTTTCTTTTTCTCAGTTTATACAGGTCTTGCGTACTAAAGTTCACCAGGGACTGATGACGCCAGAACAAGCACGCGAGCATTTCGCTCAGATGCAAGCCTCTGTGGTGTCGTTTCAGGAACAAAGCGTTCCCCAACAGATGCCGCCAACTTTCCACCTTGGTGGAATGGCAGGTGCTTCCGCTCAACAACAACTGGCTGCGCTCTATCAGCATTCCCAGTCCTCGACCAACAATCAAATCAATCCCCTCCAGCGCAACATTCAGGCACCAGATCATTTAAATGCTCGCCCCTTGAACATCCTCCTCGGACAGGGTCAGCAACAGCAGAATGGTTCTAACTTTGCCTCTCGTGTGGCTCAAAACGTTCATTCTGGAATGGGACTCCCTCAAGGGCAAGGTCCACTGCAACCGAACCTCGTCCAGCCCAACCCTTCCGTCCCCTCTGCGAATCTTCAATCATCTTCAGCCCCTTCATCGCAAGCTCCCCAACAAGGCGGACAACAGATACAATGCTTGAATAATATTGCCGAGGCGCCGACGCAGCAACTTATGGTCATTTTCCAACAACTAATGCGTTCTATAACGGAAGGAGAGAAATCTCTTCATGTCACTGGTAGCTCTGTTGGTGAAGCCGATCCCCAGCGACAGGCTCTCAGGGCGAAACTCGACGGCCACAAGCAGGACTTGATTCGGATCCGGGAGATAGTCAACGCGAGGACGGGAAGACCAAGGTGAGATCGTATCGTATTGTTCCAGATATTTTCTGACATCAGTTCAGTGGTGACCCCATGCAACAACAAACAGTTAATGGGACATCGTGGATTGGGGCCGGTCAACGGCCTCCAGGACATTTCCCAGTAGTTGAAAGGCCCCCTCAACACAATAGCCCCACCTTGCACCAAGCGCCCGCTAACCAGGTAGCGCCGCAGCATAACATATCAACTCAGCAGCAGAATTTCGTATCGTCTACCACACCACAACCGAATATAGCCCAAATGTCACCGCATGTATCCGGCAATGGTCTACCTTTCAATACCGCGCTCGCGACGATGGCTGGTGCTCCTCCCCAGCAGTCGCCGCAACCACTCCAGGCCAACAAGCTACCTCCGCTCAATGAGGATCGATTTAAGGTTTTCTTTACGCAGTTCGCTCGCCAAGCGGGTATTAGGTTTAGCGAAAGCGACTTCACGATTGACGGCCGACAAATTAATCCCTGGGTTCTGCACAGAGCGGTATTCTCACGCGGTGGCTTTGATTCTGTACGTCTGTCCTAATTTTCTCGATTATCATGCCCTGGACCAATCTTTGTGTTAGGTTACTACGAATGGCGAGTGGCCTATAATTGGAGCCGCTGTCGGTTTCCCTGTGATCCCTTCGGGGGATGTTTCTCAGCTGAGACGATGTGCGCCTGTAATGGCCCAGCGATTGCAGCAGTTATACCACGATTCGTTGCGCCACTTCGATCAAACCTACATTAGCACCGTTTCCAGATGGAGGACCTCACAGGGCTTGAGTCCAGTACCTTCTCAGCCTTCCCAACCACAGGCACAACCGCATCAACCAACAGACACGGATTACCAAGCGCTGTTGGCCATCACGTCGGAGTCGTCTCATATGACCTCAGAGGCGATGAGCATTCTACCGCGGTTCGCGCACACATCTGGTGCAGAACTAGAGGCACATCGTGTTCCCCAGCACATCATTGCATTCGTGGAGCAGAATAGAGACCGCTTGCAACGTACAGCCCAAGACCAGAATGGATTTCGCGCCGCTCTTACATCTACCAAGGTTCCACAAGTCGATGACCTTTCCAGCAGTTTATCATTTATCCACATAGCAGATTGAGTCAGATCATCAACACGCGCACGCAAGCGTCATATCTTTCGAGCACAGGATGATCTTTTTTTTGTCAATGATCTTCAGTGACGCATCAGTCGAGGCGGTGGATGGCACGTGTTGAGATGTTAAGCGGGGTGCGGCGTTGTCGACGCCGACGTCTAGGAGACGAGGAGGGGTCTATGAAGTGCGGCTCAAAACCCGCCAGGGGACCCGCTCTTGGCCATACACACACAACAGACGTACCCCTTCGGTCACATTCGCATTCCCTCCTTTTGCAGGGAAGCAGTACCCATTGGGTTCGGCAAGGAGCAGTCGTGATTGAGGTGGAGGTCCTCCGGGCTGCGTTTTACATATTTGTGCAGTCGGTAAAGACGTGTACAATTGTTGGGGGTTGGGTGTGTTGCCCTAGGTGTGTTGTAGATGCGTATATGAGTCGGCGAGGACATAGCCAGCGAATGGGGTGGATTAGGGCCATTTGTTGACTCGGGGCACTTTACCAGATGCTGCGCGCACCGGTAAGACTTCGAATTCATCGGACTCGGACTAGTTGTGGTTCTGATCTCCATAGTTCTCCTTCTCGTATTTAGCAAGGTGGTCCGACCCTCGGCCGCGCCATCGGGGACCAAAGGGATGGTATACACCGGAGGACCAAAGGTAATACTCGGTTTGTTCCACTCCATGCTTCCCCATATGACCTTTGGTTCCAAAATAAAGAAACATCGCTATGTCGGGCGTTTCAACCTCTACCAATCCACACTCGATCTTCTCGTCACGCGGCTGAAGCCTGCATTCCGAACATACGGTATTGACATCATTGATTGGAGTTCAAGAAGATGCTATATTCAGAGACAAGACATCGTAGCAGACATATAAGGAGAAAGAGTTGCGGTAGCCAACATTACGAAGAAAACTAGGTAGTACAGCTAACCCTGCGGCTCGTCGTCATCGCGTGCGTTGCAATGTCGTCGCATCGGCATAAATAAATAGACAACACCTAACTCATGTACACGGTGGTACACGTGCTAGTAATCCCTTAGTTTATTAGAGGGAAGTCGCTTCCTCAATTCTCGTGGCCTAACGGCACAACTTAGACCTGGCTCTCGGGACGGGCTTCCTTCACCACGGACCCGGCTACAGAGCGGGCGTCGTCGGGGATGTGGTCACCCATGCCCTGCATGGATATGTGCGTCGGGTCTGTCGCCGCCATGCCCAAGCGTATGATAACGAGGGAGAACTAAGACAGATCAAAGTCGTTTCAGAATGAAACAGGTTTTTTTAAGCATGGGAATGAATACTCACGGCAACGCCAATAATGGGAGAAGCCTGTTCGTATTTTGAGATTGGTCGGTGAGGAAAGGGTGCGAGAAAGGAGCCACTCACCATGTCGAGGAAGACGTTGAAGCTGTTCGATTTGGTGGCGTACGTGACGATAATGAAGAGGAGCGTGATCGAGTAGATCGCGCCAGACTCGGCCATGATCGCGATTTCCTTAGACAAATAGAAGGCCTTGCGCGTGTTGCGCGCCGTGTTTTGGCGAGTCCAGAGACGGTAGGCGATCAACACTGCGATGGAGAAACGTCAACGACAAACAAAGCAACAAGCGTGCAAAGACGGACGCGTGCAGAGACCGTTCACGACGACGGTCGAGCTCAAGAACGACTTTGTGATCCGCTCTTGTTTTTGGACGAAGACGGTGTCGTCCGCGGTGAGGCTCGAGAGGCCCTGGACGGCCGCAACACCAGTACCTGCAACACTCACGAATCAGGACACGGGTCCGCTGGTGAGCATAAGGGGAAGTGTGCACTGACCGATATCGGCGAGGAAAACCAAGAACGGCAACAGAATCACGAGGCAATTGCGGTCCCAGAGGGTCCAGCAGCGGTGGAGCTGATTGCGGGCAGAACGCGTTAAATAGGCGAGACTCGGAACGGGCTAAGCGGCACACAGGACTCACAATGAAGGCATCGTAGATAATCGTGATGACGAGATACAGAGCAGTCTTGATCAGGCTCATCGTAGCCGAGACGTTAGCGTAATAATTGTCCGGGCCGGCGGGGACCTCGTCGCGCCTGAAAGCGTAGACCAATCGAACTGCGTCCGTGAAGATGTGCTGTCAGGAGAAGGAGCAAGGGGTGAGCGACGTCTTCCCACGGGGAAGGTTACAAGCAGTCCTTACCCAGGTGATGAGGCTGGCAAACGTGCCCGCGAGCCCAAGCAGCGTCCCCACGCCGGAGAGCGTCTTGCGTTTGCTGAGCAATATTTTGATGCTCGACACAAGCAAGGCAAAATAGATGCCTGGGGGGGGACAAAACGTTTTTAGTGCGGGGGAGAGATGCAGCATCACGACGCTGGGAGGCGCACCATAGAAGAATGACTCCACGGCGAGAGCGACGAGCTCAGAGAGGGAAAAGGAGATGGCCATTTCTCGCAACCTACTGCTGTTAGCTCTGGGTTCTGCTGCCGCTGCTGGCTGGGATGGGACGAGATGAAGAGAGCGATCAACCGAGATACTTATAGGTAGTCTCCACGCGCAAATCTGTAAAATGATAAGGCACTCATGACATTCAGTCGTCTACGAGCACGGGTAGACGCTCATGCTTTCAAATACAAATACAACCGGTGATTGAGATCTCACGGCTCACGGCTCCAGGTTAACGGGTTGGCGGGTAGCACGGCCAACCATCGTGGCTTCATTTCCGAGAGGCGTCAAGTTACCGTAGATGGAAGGTCCTTGTTCTATGAAAGTATTGGCACCTCCGTTTCAAACCCCGACATTGTTGAAAATATTATTAACTTTTACCTCCCGAATAGTCATCAGAATATTTTATTTTAACCGTTTAATCGAGGGTGCGGATTAGCACCGGTGATGGGTGGCGGCGCGCGATATTCGCAGCGGTCGTGCAACGTGACGTGCCAGTCCGAGTCCGAGATGCTCAAACCAGGTCGCCAGTTCACGTGTGTCCCAATTCCCCCTTCTGCCTCCGCACATTTCCACGCGTTTACAGAATCAATCCACGTCTTTACGTACAGCGCTACCCGAAATTTTTTCCCATGGTTTCCAGATGCAGGTGCGCGCCGCAAGGGTGATGCTTCCAAGTTCCTGTGGCAAAAGAAACTTGGCGTAACGATCCTTCCCTTTGGGGACTAGCACGTCCCTTTTTGATCAAAACACGAGTGTCATATCCGCAAAAGTGACATCGTTTGAACTATTGAGGTTGCTGTGAAGGGAATAGGCACAGAGGCGGCTGGTATCAGTGCCATGAATGGACACCATTGTGGCTGGGACGTCGATTCAGGGGACGCAGGTGTTTGATATCGCAGACGCGGCGGCGATTTCCAGCCGATTCCAGCCGCGAGATGATATCTAATAGTTGCAGAGATAGAGATAGGATGCGACATACTTATTACCAAGGTGTGCCGAATGGGCTGATATCGATAGCTGTCGGGTGTATGTCAATTGAACTCACGATCGAAAGGCGACACTTGATGGGGAATGCGACGAAAATGTATGACACATATAACGATACATTTCACGATTCTACGGTACCAGTGTGAGTGCTGGACGAGACAAAACTCAATAATTACTTTTATTGTGGGCCGTATTAAGTACGAGGAGCCTAAATACGTCCATCGCTTAACCATCTTGGCGAAACCTTTAGCTCTGAGCCGCGTAATCAGGCTCCTAGAAACTGTAGCTAGCTAGCTGTCCACCTCAGTTCCACGCGCAAGAGGTATGCGTATGTATAACACTCATTTTCACCTTTGCCACATCTTTGTGCGAAACAACCTCCTCGCGGACCACTCCAGTCCACCTTCAAATCAGTTCGTAATGACCATTGAATCGAACTGTGCTAAATCAATCCGGTCCGAAACATGGCGTCCGAGTCCAACGATAATAGGAAAGCCGACACAGCAGCAAACCCCGTCTTGATGTTGTGGGTGTGGGAAACTATGGGGTGACGTTTTACCGTCAAAATCTGATCAATGAAGGGTGCAGAGATCGGCCGTTGGCATCACTTTTTTTCTGCACGTGGGGACTTCAGGAACGGACCAAGGCTTAAAATCAATAACAAGGGAACCTTTTTTCAGCACAAGAAGCCGATAAGAAACCTCATGGAGTTAATAGCAGCGAACGAGCGATGAAGGGAAGAAGTGGGGGGACGTGCACGTGGTGCTTACGAATCCAGAACCGAGTAGTTGGCCTGTGGCGTGCCAGGTCAGATGCTCACGCCTGGTGATATCTATCATCGTCATCATTCGAATCTTGCGCGGCAACGCCATCCGACCTGCTCAAGCGAAACCTTGTCGAAGTTGCCGAGGTGCCGCTGGCGACCATTTACAGTACATAGACGCGACCAGGCGGAAACGTGGTCATCGCCGAACAGAGATATCTTTGCATTTGCAGTGCTTTTGTCCCGGATGGATTTATGAAATCAAAAATTCAAATTTGTTGGGTACGAAGGACTACAGTATCTGTTTGGTCAAAGGGACGTCCGGCTGTCAAGGGGACTTAGCAGTGCATGCGTTCAGAGATTCTGACTGTAAAGTGACAGGTGACGACACGACACCATTCAACGTGCAGTTGATGTGTCCAGACCAATTACCAATTAAACCCCATCCTGTACGCAGGTGCTGGCAGGAGAGCTGAGATACGCCGGTAAGTCCTCTTCAGAATCATTTCGTGATGCGCCCGGAGTTATAGACTTATAACGCTGATTTTGGACCCGGGACTGAAATCGACGACGTCCGGCAGGAGCTGAGCTCATCATGACTGGACCCTTGATGATGCATTAGCGGGTGACATCTTGCGCCAGAGGTCGATGTGGACGTGATCATGTCGTAGGGCCAGAGTAGGGTCAGATGTCCGAGTTGATGCGGCGTGCACACAGCCCATTTCTTCGACTATCTCGCACCACGTTACTTACTGATATCCGATCCTAGCGTTTAAGATACTATCACCTGTAGCGCGCATTCGATCCAACCGAGCGGGTAACTTCATCGCCTAGGGTAACGTAGAAAGCGCGGCGCCAGTGACGAGATCTTCTTAATATGTCTGAGATGAAACGTTGTTCGAGTTTTTAAAAGATGAGGGGGAGGGAATTCTAGTCAATCACAGCAACTAGACTGGTCCCAATTTTCGCTCTATTTCCGCAGGTTGCGGTAGGCACATGGCACAAGTGAAGTCACATGACAAAATCTTGTGCGACGTGATGCTGACACTTTGGTTATTTTATTCCGTCTCCAAGCTATATCTTTTCTCATCAAATAACCCTTCTTCGATCGCTTTGATTTCTATTACGTCATCAGCATAGAGAAAACAAATGCGCGTAAAATTTAGGTTTGCAGGACGCACGCAGTGCAATATGTTTCGAATGGAAACGGCACAAAGCAAAGTTCCCTGTATTTGGTTTAGTCGTCGTGTCATGGGGGCGTGGAAAAATTTACCCATCATGCACCATGCCCGTGGGATACCCAGATCGCGCCATGCTCCTCGTATCTCACCCTCGGAGTCGAGTCCCCATATTGGCTTCACACGCGCGCCCACTTCCGGCCCAAGTATGGCACGTAGTGGGTCTCGTGCATCACCATATCTGGTGATCGTGAGCGGGGTCCCAGGACAACATATGTCAAGTTTACCCAGTCGCGAAAACAACGGCATCTGCATCGAGCGTACTTCCATCCCCGAACTCTAGGCCATTTTGCGTAAAGCGAGATAGCTGGGTGTCGTTTTTGAGTTTGATCTTGCCTTCGATTATCAACTGGCTTGCGCCCACATCTACGCTCCACGTCTTATGATTTTGTGACAAAGAACGGCGGACCATTAAAATCGCACCGAAGTAATAACCGCTGGCCTTGCTCCACGCGAGTAAAAGGAAACCTGAACCGTCGATGCCTGTATTGAGTCTGAAACCAACTCGTCGGAGCCCATCAAGCGTCTCTCTAAACTAAAGCATGAGAGAGTAGCATCGGTGGAGTCATTCACACGCCAACCTGTCTTTCTCCGCAATGTCTACGACAAATCGCTGGTGAAGGGGCTTCAGAAGATAGTTTGGGAATGATGCATTGATACGATCTGCGACATCTGGTGATGGTCCACCTTCGAAATAGAGGCCTGTGTTCTTAGATGCTCAGATGCTAGAAAGATTGCGCAGAAGCAGCCGGAAGAACCTCCGAAGATAGTCGGAACACCGTGCTCGACCGACATGACATAGGTCGAACTCCGCTGAAACATGGTCACGTCTGAAGCATGCTTGGTCACCTGTGCGGCCAAAGAACGGCGGGATCAGGGACGCACCGACACCATGGTCATGGAGGTCCTTTGCTATGTCGTGACCTGTCATTTGCGTGGTGAATTGAACGCGTCCCATGAAGTAATGATAGGGACACTACCAGATGTACAAGCGCCTACCACAACTACCTTTTTCCCTTCATAGTCTGTAGCCTTCGTGTAATCTCCAGAATGCACTATAATGCCTTTGTAATCGTCCTAAATTGCCAGCGTTAGACAAAAGGGTGGGAAAACTGGAAACACGGACCGCGCCAGGAAGCTGTGGCATGTTATGTGTCCCACCGCCGATGCCCACGGCAAACACGAGATGATTCACGACGAATGTGCGTGTCCCTGAATTTCCGCGCTCAATTTCCACTGTCCACTTTTTCGTTTCGGGGTCCTGCCAAGCCCGCGTGACAGTAGAGGACGTCCACACATCCAATTCTAGGCTGTGTGCGTAATGCTCAAGCCAGTCCGCAAGCTAGACAGCGTTATCAACGTGCACGTGTTGGGCAAAGTGACGTTACTCACTTTTGGAGAGGGCGCAAAGACTGGCCAGGTCGGCGGGAATCTACAAATGTGCAAGAGGAAGAGCTAAGCGGGCATCATACTCGGGAAGGACAGCTAGTACTCACGGCAGGTATGGCATGTGATCATACCCTAATTGCAATCATTCAAGAGAAGTTCTACAACATAGGGCCACATGGGACGTACACACTGGGTCATGCAGGCAGAGCGCTTCGTACCGTTTTCGCCACAGCTCTCCGATGCGGGCCTCGCGCTCGACGACGAGCGTCTTGATACCAAGATACTTGAGACGAGCAGCAAGTTCAAGCCCAGACTGTCCACCACCAACGATAATCACGACCGGTTGTTGCTCTGCGCCCTCGCACTCGCGCTCCTGGCGGCGCTGTTCGGGCCACGTCCCGTGTTTCGGTTCCTGCTCCCGTAGCGGGCCGGTGAACTCCGGACAGCCCTGTAAATTTTCGAGATTCGTGAAGACCGTGTGAGCCTTCCAATCGCCATTGGGCGTTGGAACGAGGCGCAGGATACCGGAACCAGTCCCGACCGCCGTGGAGAATGTGAAAAATGCTTGGATCCACGCTATGTCCGGATACGGCCGCCACAAAGCAGCAGTAGTTGTATCTAGCTCGAGTGCCGAGAGCTTGGCAACCGCTAGGCGGTCACTGAGGAACTGACGAATGCGATCGTTTCCATAGAATGTGCGGAAATCCCAGGTAAGTGCAAGAATGTCACGCCAGAAAGCGTCGTCCACCAGCTGACCGAGGATACCATCGATATCACCCGTCTGCACGTGGTTAGCGAAGGTTTGGAACCATGTCTTTGTCACCAGAGCAGGATCCACATCGGAGGGCGTAGACACTCCTAACTTCTTCAAAGTCGGTAAGGCTGCAGTATTAATGTCAGCGATCGAGCTCATAACTTGTTGGAGCTGATGGATGGTTGTGCACAATCGCGATTCATCGATGCACATGCAACAGCTTCCATTTATACTTCCCGGCATGTTATTCCGATAATGAATTGGCTGGGCGTAAATGACTGGACGTAAGTTACCTTCTGGATTTGGGATTCAGCGGATACCCTGAGAATGTGCATGCGACCTGTCTATTGAGACTCTGAGCAGGTGAGACATCAGGTCCAGACCTCTGTCGGATGCACCGCAATCTACTAAGTAGTGCTTTGTGTTTTTGGCGTTTTTAGGTTCTGCTGATGTAAGTCCGTCGAAAATGAGACAAGGCCCCGGACACCCTGGGCAGGTAGAACGGACTTAATTACGACGATTCACTCAACCGACAATCATGTCTAAAAAATTCAAGTCTCCCCATTAATTATCAACTGGGGCTGTCTCGGACGAAACGCATACACAACCCAACGGCTCTTTTCCCATTCCGCTGTCGACTTGTCACACGTCCTCGAAGGACACTTACTCGTAGTCAGAGAGTTACGTATGTTATATATAAACTTACTCTTGTGAACGTCCTCGCGAATCAGAGAGCAGAACAATTATAGCGCAACATGGGCGAGCAGCGAGACCATGCGGAGGGGTATCTTCCCTCTGCACGCAAGGGTTGGCTATTACGCCCTCATCGGTGACCAGCTGCGGGAAGATATCAACATCTTCTGGAGGCTGGTACTACTAGCAGCTGGCTGTGCAACGAACCTGGACATTTCCTGGGTCTTGGCGAGGTAGAGTCGATGACGATAAAGAGATGTCACATCCGCATTTCACGGCATCAGCCCAAATGCTGTCGACATAGAAAGGCCCTTTTTGGTTGGGAGCTCGTTGTGTGCAGAAACATGACTGGAAGAAGATGGCTGAGCGACTACAAGGGCTTGAATGTGTAATTTGTCATTCCTGACTCGGTACATTGTGTGGAACTAGAACATCTAGTAAATGTCATTAGTTTTACTTGGATTTAGCCAACGAAAATGAAGAACCTTCGGTGACGGTGGGGAAGCGATTTTTGTAAAGATTTATCTTTAGGAGTGCCCAACATTACAGATAGAGAGGATGGCAAAATGCCCACGATTAAAGACTACGACATGGGCATGAAGAGCATGAGGTCAAGAAACCATGCAGCAACATAGAGAAATGTCCTGCCCAGCATATTATTGGACCCAGTGATGCAGGCAAGGGTCGCCTTAAAACACTTGACATCACAGAATCAGGTTCTTTCTGTCTAAACCCTTAAGCTTTCAGCGCTGGTTCGATGAGAACGGTGGAAGCAACCAGCAAGGCGAGCTACATCTGTACCACTGACGCAGTGAATCCAATGAGAGAGAGATTTCGGATCAGTTGGCAGTAGAGCTACACACGGCGCACCGCGTCTGCCTTGATCGGCGTAAGAAACTTGGAGAGAAGTCCCATGACTGAGCAACTGAGTGAGGTCCTTATCTCCATCACATGGTCTCGTGTAACGTGTAGACCGAGCTTGACATAACAAATATTGCGGGTATTACAGAATCATAGGCATATAGGGACACTTTGCTAGGCTAGGTCGAGAAGCCGAGCCGAGGTCCAAGCAGCCGAATTAGGCTAGCAAACATGCAGGGAAGCAATTTGACTAGTAGGGCCAGAAAATTAGGGAAAAAGTAGTAAGACTTGTCGGTTTTAGGGAAAGGGCAACTCGTGAACATACAGGAACGTAACATATCGTGATCGGAGCAGCCTCACATTAATAGTCTAGCGCGTCGCTAGCAAAGTCTCGGCGGACAAGGGAAATTCGAGCGCAGCCGGTGTAAGAGTCGCAATGTGGCAAGCGGTGCGACAACAGAGCGTACATAACTGAGTTTATATGGGTCCCGGAGTTAAGCTTATAGGTTGGTTTGTGAGCGGAGGAGGAAGTTCGTTTTGTACCTTCCATATCCCGGTCCGGGACTCCGCTGACCGTCTCTCTTGCTCTCTTGGTGGCGTCCATGCGTCCGAGGCCAAGGCATTCTATTTTATTTCGAAACTTGGAGAGCGCAGGCGTAAAATCTACAAAGATGCCACTCCAAGAATAACAACAGATTGTTGGAAGCTTCAGATATGCATCATACCGCTTCAGACGGGCTTTCACCTCAGTACCAGGACACATAGCATCAGCTGTCATGATCTCGGGTTATTTTTCTCTGCATGTGGGCCCGGTTTTGTGCCACCTATCCCATCAACGGTACCCTATTTTGACAGTTTCGCTACATAACACGGCTTTGAGAGCTGTCCGTTACGTCGTCGGGCCTGAGTCCTCTGGGTCGTTCCTGGTACCTGCACGGCAACTGGAGAGAACCATAAAACTAGCGCGGAATACTCGTAGTTCTGAGAGAGGGAACACTTTCTATTCGAGAGCGTTCATGGACATGAAGGGCTGCCAGACACTGGCACAAGTCGGTGAGTTACTCGTCCCGCTGAGCATATCTGAAAGGGGAAAAGGATCGGTTGCCCGCCCAAGGAGGTAGGTCTGAAAGCCCAAGCATCCGCCGGCGTTCTTCGGCACATAAAAGGAGGAAGGAATAACGGGTATACACTACTGACAGCGGGATGTTGGCGGCACTTCACGTGCCTCACGATTGATCACAAACTAACCGGAGAACTGACTTACGCAGACCCCATCTTGTGAACAAAGGGAATAGAGGCAGCATTGGCCGTAAGTTAAGAATATCGATCATCCATCGAGCCCGAATCAGAGACTCAGATACATGCAATGAGGGGACTTCTCCCACAGGGCCCCGGCGTGTGGGATCTGCTAAGAAAGGGTAGCTGAGTATATACACGACCATTCCAGTCGAGCAAAGCTACAACAATGTATTGGTTATATGTAAAAAACGGACTGTTTAAGAAGCATTTACTGTACAGGCAATTAAGAGTGTGTCCTAAATGCCTTTCTTCTAAACGCCGTCGCATTTATGCTATGGGACGATGATATTGCCGAGCTCCAAAATCGTGACCGCGTGAAGACGGAGAGCGAATAAGAGACAATGCAGGAAGGGAGAGCGTAACTTGACCGACTTGACCAGAACTAACTCCGGGGTGACTGAGCCTGCTCCTCCACCGCCACCAGTAGTAGCGGCCATGGGTGTGGTGGTGGCAGCCGGGAATACGTAGAGACCACGCACCTTCTGTGGCCACCCCATTCAAGAAGCCCTGCAGACGCCCCCATATTTGGATCAGTGCATTTGCCTGGTCAACTGCTCTTGGCTTCAGCTCCTAAACAGGAGGCAACAGGCGGCATGTGTACATGGTCGAGCTCTCGCGAATGGGTGAATCGTGGATTTCTTCTACGATTGTGAGCTCCGGTCGCAGCCAGTGAGCGTGTATTAAAGTCGGACTGTGGCTATGGCTGTGGGTCACGACCGAGGAAGAGCAGGATGTCGGGATGGGTATAGGGTTGAGAACGGCATGCCAGTGGATACGCGGCGACGCTAGCGAGAGAGTTCGAGGGAAAATTTCGGCTGGCGTGAAGTCTCGCCTTGCAATTGCAACGTTCGTTCCTATCATGACTGTCCGCAGTTGCACGGCGACTCAGTGATTATCTCCGGGTTTTCCGAGCCGTATTCCGTCCACGTTGAGTTCATCTCGCCCTGACGCCATACATGTGCTGTCACGTCTTGAACAGACCTGTACGCGGGGTGGTTAGCACGCTCCGTCGTGCAGTCGTGACACGTCGACACGTCATGCCGAAAGCATGTTCGACGGGCGTGCGCAGGAGTACCTTTGAGGCAGCTCTACCCCAGAGGAGCGGCGTCCAAATTCAAATTTGCTGTGTACGAGTTCAATCTGTTTTGTTCAAGGGACGTCCGGCTGTCAAGGGGTCTTAGTGGTGCATGGTTCCAGCGAGTCAATTTAATTTCCAAAGTGGCAGGTGTCAATAATGTCAACCATTCAATTCGATGAACGGTTGACAGAAGGACAAATTTCAATTCAGCCAAACGACTGCAGATCTACTGGCACCTGAGCTGAGGTTCGCTGGTACGTACGTCCTCTATAGAGCGATTCCAGGGCGCAGAAGGAAACAACCTCATGACGTGATCCGACTCGGACACGACACCGTGCCTACAACAACATATCGAAGGCCCTGGTGGTTCATCATAGCCAAACGTGTGGGTTAGGGTTGGGCCACGTCGGCTAATGTCAGTGTACAGTTATCTATAGTCCTGTATCCTGTTTTACTCAAGCTTTTTACTCAGGCAGTAACTTACTACCGGCGTCCAGGCCGTTCTATACTTGCACTAGTAGAGTATATCCAGCCCAACCGGGTGGATAACTTAATCATGACCTAAAGTAACTTCCTTAGTAAGTGGGCATCAACCGGTTACGAGAGCTTCTATCCATTGATATTGATTCCGAAATGAAAGATTGTTGGGAATTTATAAATTGAGGGACGTCAGAAGGGAAGAATTGACCAGCCAGGGGAACAGAATTGGTCATAATCTCCGCTGTAGGCCCGTGGTGTTGCGATAGGTACACACTAATGTGAGAACCATATGACAAAACCTTTGCTGCGTGATAACTGAGTTTCGTTATTCCACCGGTGTCTCCAAGCTATATCTTGTCTCATCAAATAACCCTTCTTCAATCGCCTTGATTTCTAGAAACATTTTACATTATCAGCAAAGCGAACACAATTGCGTGTGAATTTTTCAGGACGCACGCAAGGCAATGTGCTTCGAATGGAATCGGCACAGCGCAAAGTTCCCTATATTCACTTTAATAATTTTTCCTTTGATAGAATGGGAAAATTTACCCATCATGCACCATACCCGTGGGATTCCCAGGTCACGCCATACCCCTCGTATTTCGCCTTCCGAGTCGAGCCCCCATATTGGCTTTAGACGCGCACCAACTTCTGGTCCAAGTATAGCGCGCATTGGGTCCCGTGCATCACCATATCTATGAGCCATGAGCCCGGTATTCCGGACGAATGCAAATAGGTTTACCCAGTGGCGAAAATCACCGCATCCGCGTCGATGGTACTCCCGTCCGTAAACTCTAGACCGTCTTGCGTAAAGCGAGATAGCTGGCTGTCGTTTTTGAGTTTGATCTTGCCATCGATTATCAACTGGCTTGCGCCGACGTCTATGCCTCAAGTTCGAGATTCTGTGACGAAACGTAGTTCGAGAAAGTCTCACCGAAGTAGTATCCGCTAGCCTTGCTCCACACGAGTAAAATGAATCCTGTCCCGTCGATGCCGGTATTGAGTCTGAACCCGACCCGCCGAAGCCCGTCTAGCGTCTCCCTAAACTAATGTCTGAGAGGGTAGAGTCAGGGGAGCTACCCATACACCAACCTGTCTTTTTCTGCAATGTCTACGACATATCGCTGGTGAAGAGGTTTCTGAAGGTAGTTCGGGAAGGACGCGTTGATACGATCTGCGACATCTGGCGATGGTCCACCTTCGCAATAGAGGCCTGTTTTCACAGATACTCAGCTGCCATGCAGATCCCGCAGAAGCAACCGAAAGTACCTCCGAAGACAGTCGTAACACCGTGCTTGACCGACATGACGTAGGTCGAATTCCTCTGAAACATGGTCACATCTTGAAGAGGTTGTTCACCACAGCGCCTCAGAAAATGAGAGGATCAGGAACTTACCGACCCCGTGCTCGCAGAGATCCCTTGCTATGTCATGACCTATCATTTGTGCGGCGAAATGAGTGCGTATCGAGCGACGAGCACGATGGGCACACACCAGATGTACAAGCGCCTACCACGACTACCTTCTTCCCCTCATAATCCTTGGCCTTGGTGTAGGCACCAGAGTGCAAAATCATGCCTTGATATTCCCCCTGAGCTCTCCACGTTAAAAACGTGGATGGAATTAAACCAAAAGGACACACCGCGCCAGGAAGTTGAGGCATATTATGTGTCCCGCCACCAAAGCCCAATGCGAACACGAGATGATTCACGACAAATGTGTGTGTCCTCGAGTTTTCACGCTCAATTTCCACGGACCACTTCTTCGTTTCTGGGTCCTGCGAAGCCCGTGTTACGGTAGAGGATGTCCAGACGTCCAATTCAAGACTATGAGCATAATTCTCGAGCCAATCCGCGAGCTGGACAGCATTGTCAGTATGCACACGCGCGGACAAGCAGCGCCATTCACTTTTGGGGCGGGCGCATGGACCGGCCATGTCGGCGGGAAGCTAGAACGAGCAAGAGATTGAATTCACGGTCACGCAAGGCCACGTCTCGAAAGATCGACTAATGCTCACGGTAGATATGGCATGTGGTCATACCCTAATCACAGCTATTCAAGGAAGATTTACAGCAGAGCGCGAGCATAGGACGTACACACTGTGTCATGCAGGCAGAGTGCCTCGTACCGCTTTCGCCACAGGTCTCCAATGCGAGCCTCGCGCTCGACGACGAGAGTCTTGACACCAGAATACTTGAGACGAGCAGCAAGTTCAAGCCCAGACTGACCACCGCCAACGATAAGCACGACCGGTTGTTGCTCCGGGCGCTCGCACTCGCGCTCCTGGCGGCGCTGCTCGGGCCACGTCCCGTGTTTCGGTTCCTGCTCCCGTAGCGGGCCGGTGAGCTCCGGACAGCCGTGGAGACTCTCGAGGTTCGTGAAGATCGAGTGGGCCTTCCAATCACCACTGGGCGTTGGAATGAGGCGCACAATGCCAGAGCCTGTTCCGACCGCCGTGGAGAACGTGAAGAATGCTTGGATCCACGCTATGTCTGGATAGGGCCGCTCCAACACCGCGGTTGCTTTATCGAGCTGGAGCTCGGTGATCTCGGTTGCTGCCAGGCGGTCACTGAGGAACTGGTGAATGCGGGTGTTGGCATAAAATGTGCGGAAGTCCCAGGTAAACGCGAGCATATCCCGCCAGAAAGCATCGTCCACCAGTTGGCTGAGGATGCCACTGATGTCGCCAGTCTGGACGTGGTCAGCGAAGGTTTGAAACCATGCCTGGGCGACCACAGGAGGATCCACGTCGGAAGGAGCAGACACTCCCAACTTATCTAAAGTTGGCAAGGCAGCTCTATCAATGTCAGCGGTTGAGGTCATGATCTGCTGATTCAGAGGGGTAGATGATGAATGGGCGTGCACAACCACGGCACGTATCGATGCACATGCTAGCCTTCCATTTATACTCCTCGGAAGAAGGAAGAGGGTTTTACTGATCACTTCTTTCAAGCCGCGGACAAAAGTGACGCTCAACAACAAGGCAGTAAGGGTATTTCCGAAAGTTGTATATGGTCGATGGTTTGCGGCGACACTGACCACGTGATTCCTTTCAAACATTGATTTGTAAGCAAGACAATGCCAACCGTAATAAGTTTTCCCCATTAAAACCTCACTACTGTTCGTACCAGCGATGAAGCGTCTGACATGTAATCCGGTGTAAGTGCCGATCATAATGTCATTTAGAGGCGTCACAAAGTCCACATAATCAGCGATTCCATCCATGAGAATGTCATTTCAAGATGTGTTGGTTTATGGCTCACATCATTTTCTCGCAGGGGGCGTTAGTAATTTTTTCCTGACCGAAGCGCAGAATCGACGTTGGCCTCCTGACCCGGAGTTAACGCTACGCTTTGAACTACGATCCTCGTCACTCGATGCAACTGAACGCAGGGTACTAATTTTTTGTTAACTTTCTCTTTGTCATCAGCCTCGTGGAGTTCACAGGTTCAAAGCCAGATTACCCAATTCGATTGGGCCAAAGAAAGTGGCTTGAACGCCACACCCTTTGTCCAATTTGGCTACCGTGAACAAGCCCATTGTGTCGATGTTGAGCCACACTAAGCTTTGTGGTTGTGGCTCATCAATTTCACATTTCCTGACGGGAACAATATAAAGACCTGAAGGCCCCGGACAGGCGCGAGCACATAACGACACTGTGACGATCTTTGCGAAGCCTCGACCTGCGATCATGACCAAGAATCCAAGGCTCCCATTGATTGGGGCGGTCTTTAGACGGAAACACGGGCCCACAGTACCCAATGCCACCCTCTCCTTTTCCTCCACTGAGTCTGTCGAGGCCGCAACCTTGCCATATATCCTCCGAAGCCCCTTAGTCGGGCCAGGTGGCACACCTGGTTGGGCGAATCAGCCGTGGCATTATGTATTCCAGGTAGGCACCTTTCAATGAGTCAAATGTGGCATTTACTTTATCGAAAAATAGGACGGGGATGTCGCGTGGGCACTTGGCGGAAACGGGCGCTGGCGCCTCGTCGCAGTAGTCGGAGATGGCTTCCTAGAAGAAATTGAGGTGAGAAGTGAGCCTTACAGTACGGCCATTGGTGGGCTGACTGAAATATTCTTTTGCAGAATCGCAATCAGATTGCATATAACGCTACATGGACGAGCGAAGGGGTGACGATGCGAGGGACATTCTCACCCGGATGTGGCAACATCAAGCCAAACACTGTCGCCATCAGAAGGCTTCTCTTTGATGAAGGGCCTCGTTGTGTGGATAAGAATGACTGGGAGGAAGTCCTGCGCGAAGACGAGGACTTCACGGAGCCTGCCGAGGGTACGGAAACTGAAAATGACGACTCAGCGTAGGCATTTCAACTGGGGATGGTGTCAAAATTTTCAGATGTAGTATATGTCATTTGGACCCAATATATAGCATGGAAATACACCCAGTAAATTGTTCTCGGAATGAGGAACGAAGCCTCAGAGGCGACTAAGACGATCGAGGAAGCAGTTGAGCTTCTAGTGAAGATATCTTATTGCTTGCGCCGACAGTTCAGACCAGGAGGAGTAGCAGGATATAGTACCCTGGTACTCAACTATAACTAGAACATCGGGAGTGAGACCTGCCCTTAATGAATCATCACTGGATTTCCTGGAATCAGGTTGTGGTAGTATTAACGAGAGAGTATCAATGTCCGATCGGGGTATGTGTGGATGCGCCAGACTCAACCTGACCTACCTAGCTCCTGGCCAACGGCAGTTCCTGCATTTCAGCGCTGATACTGTGTGAGAACGGTGGAAGAAACCTGCCGGGAGAACGACTTCCGAGCTACCAGCTCTGGTCCACGAAACGAATCCAACGAGAAGCGGATGGGATTCATACGAAGCATTGTCGCGCCTTGACCCTCACTTGGAATCAGTGAGAAGTCACACCACAAGTGGTGAGCGAATAGCAGTAGCGAGCGAGAGATCCAACTACTATTCCCGTTACATGGACTCTTGCTAAGCCATGTCGGAAATATGTTGGTATACGGAGAAGGATAACGAAGCCAGTAGAACAGATATGGAAGAGTCATTACTTGTGAGGATGGAACATGAGAAGACCAATCGGGTTTAACAAAAGTCAATTTGAGCATAAAGGGACGTAGCAGGGCTGTCATACACGGACATTCTACACCATTGCGTGTACTCGTAGTGTAAAGTCTCGACGGGATTGACAAGACAAGTATACGCGTAGCCAAAGCAAGCAACAATCCTGCATGACTGCGGTGGTAACAGGAGGTGCGACAACCGAGAATAAAGTGATGGCACCAGAACCAAGCCCATGGGTCCGAGCATAGCTCAAGAATTATTGGGGGAGGACGAGTGGCAATCCGGGCTACCAATGAAGAAGCAACCAATTGGAATTATTAAAATAGCACCAGGAGACGTCCAGCCGACTGGCATGTTGTGGAGTCCATGGCCAAGTCGTTCCGTTCCGAGGCCCGAGGCTTTGGAGACTCGGAAAGCGCAGAGCGCAGAGTAAATATGCTGTGTCCCGAAATAAACTACTCCAAGAGTAATTACCAGGCTGCTGCCAGGATTATATATACACCACACCTCACCTCGTTAGGTGACCATCTATCATGACCTGGGGTCATCACCCTTTGCATGTGGGCCCGATTCAGTTTTCGTGCCGCCCATCCTGTCTGTGATGCCCGATGTGTACAGTTCCACTACTCACCAGTGCACTTTGATTTGTACAGCTGCGCCGTTGTTCTCAAGACCTCAGCACTTCTTGATCAACTATCCGTGCGTAAGCACATAGTAAGTTATGGAAATGATACTTTACCTTGCGCAGCTGTTGATGATCACGGGCCTCTGTAAAAAGTGTCGTAGATAAACCACTGTAGTTGAATACAGAGACAAATTGCGACTTTGCGTCGCGTCGCGTCGATAAGTTTTCGGACTTGATTCATCGCTCCTGACGTCGCTGTTCCGACCACGTCCGGTATTTCAGTTCCTGGTCCCGTAAAGGGCCTGTGAGCTCAGGACAGCCACGGAGATCCTCGAGACACGTGAATATCGTGTGAGTCTTCCAATCGCTGGTGGTAGTTGAGATGAGGTGCAGAACACCAGATCCAGTTCCTACAGCTGTGGAGAATAGAGATGATGCCTGGGTCCGCAATGGGTCCGGATACGACCCGCTCCAACATAGCGGTTGCTGTATCGGGCTGGAGTCCCGCGAGCTTTGTGGCGGCTAGGCAGTCGCGGAGGCATCACTGAATGCGGACGTTGCCATAAAACGTGCTTAAGTCCCAGGTGAGTGCAAGGATACCCCGCCAGAAACGATCGCCCACCAGTTGACTGAGGATACCATTAATATCGACAGTCGGAACATGGTCAGCGAATCTCTCGAACCACAACAGGAACCACACCGGAAACAGTAAACACTCGCAACCTCTGTAAAGTTGGCAAAATAATGTCAGCGGCAGAGGTCATAACTTGTTGAAGGCCAAATGGACTGTACATGGTAGCCCCCTATTTATACCCATCTGTGGATGGAAGGAGATTGACTTGCAAAGCGAAGGGGTCAGAATACGTAGTTCAGGCCGTAGGCACTGAATGGATAACGCCACTCATATTGTCCCATCGAACATCGAATTTCGTGTTGGAAAGATGAATCCACCCTGTTGATATTAACAAAAAAAGCCTGCGTAGTCGCCTGAGACTCTCAAGCAGTCGCGACGAATCCTAATGGTGCCTTCATACAAGTGATCAAGGAAACTAATCTTGAGGTAACAAAGAATAACTTGGTCGCACCCCAGCCAGATCTCCCAAAATGTGGTCGGAGATTGAAATTTGGGGGACTTCGGTGCTAGATGTTTTGGCTTCAGATTAAAACCCAGGCCATAAAGATGAGTCGGAGCCAGAAAAAGGAAAAAAAAAAAAACAGGAAAACTAA
>QFEA01002028.1:0-90951 GCA_003315975.1 Lactifluus echinatus | reverse complement strand
CTATTTTATTTCCAGAGATACAACCAAAAAATCAAAAATCATCGGCTCAAGCTGCAGCAACACTAGTCCGGCCCGGTCACTTCATCGTCACCCTGTTACTGTTGCCGTGTCACAGGGTTGTGACACTCACTGTATATAAAGTGTGTCTCTTGCTGGAGAGGCAGACATACTATATTTCTTTACATTAACTTTGCAATAAACCTGCAGTTTAGGCCAGTTCTGTTGCTTAAAGTCCTTAAGAAAGACTTGTCCAAGTCTAGCTCTACTATCTCACAATGCATCCTAGACACATTACACTATGCAAGCAACATCTGAGCTAAAATTGATTGACATTCATAGAGTTAGAGTATCACAATCACAGGGCTACAGTGTTGCCCACTCGTCTGACCCCAAAACAACCATCTCAATATCCTTACTTATGGTCTCTTGAGATTCTCCTGTCATGGCTGCTATGGCAGTAGTGGATGTAGTATCTCCATTCCCCTCGACAGCTACATCATCTTCTGTCTCCATTTCCATCTTAGCTTGTCTATCCCGAAAGAGTTAATCCATAAAAGTACAGCACATTTTAGGGGAATACCTCACCGGTATGACTCTCTGCAGCCTTGGCGCATCTTTGCGGAGCTGAATTTCTGCCTCTTGGATGTTGTTAAGAGCGACTGATCCAGCTCTACGTGGAAACATTGTTACAGTGCATGAAAAGGAATGTGTCATTCCGTCTCACCATCATTTTCACCAAGTAATAGAAGTTGGTCGAGCTCGACCCATTGCCTTCAGGGAAATTTAGTGAGCCGAGGTCAAAGTTGCTTTGGAGAGCAGCGTACGCACCATGACTTCGACGAATCGTAGAAGCGTACAAGATGATGGCCCGTTGACGACTTGGACTTCGAAGGACGAGACTTGAGTACTTTCGGTGGCACCGTCGGGTCGTCCGGCTCGAAAATAACAGCAGCCCACCACGGGAAGTTCTCTGATGATATTGTAATAAGGTGCAGCCACATGAAATACGAATAGAACATACTAGCTTTCGCCCAGACTGGAAACGGAGGTCAGCGGTTAGGATTTGGAGGTAGCTGAGTAACGAGCTCACCCAATGTCCCACCTTCTAGCGTCTTGCCGTCCTCAAGCACGACCCCCCCGGGTTGGGCCGCCTTTGTCCTCGGCTCATACATCTTTTTCTTGACGTGTACCTTCCCATCATCGTCCTCGCTCAGTTCGCTGAGCGAGCTGAGGTCCGAACCCTCCAGTGTAGACACAGTGATGGCAGGTGCAGTAAGTTGGGAGCGGGCTCGCTTCTTTCGCATCGCTTTTTCGCGACGTGTTACCGGAGAGTCCAGCTCTTGAATGACAAGCCTCCCATCAGGGTCCTGTGAAAGGGTCATGTTGGGCTCAAGTTGGAACTTCAATCTCGCCTCTGCCAGTGTGAGAGGGAGGGACAGCTGGTCGCTTCCTGGGAGTGATGGCATTACTCCGGATTCCATGAGTTGTAGCACTTCGGAATACTCTTCGTTGATAGCCTCATCATGAATCGTATTTGGAGGCTCTGTCATAGCAGGCATTAGTACTCGACTTATGCTGAGATACTTTCTAGGATTTTAATCACCTCGTTCCTCCAGTTGCGGTTGGGCCGTCCCGACAGGCTGATTGTCATCGAGTGACGTCGGCCCATATGGATGACACGTATCCTTCTCATGACCAACGTCATGTGGCACAAGTAATACCTCTTGCGCAGGTATAATTCCCGGCCCAGAAAGGAACCTACCGCCTTCTGTCGTAAAGGTGCTGCTAAATTCGTCAATCTCGGGCAGCCAAGATGTGGTCATGCTGAGGATATCTGGGTTGTCCCCCTCGGGTGAGGCCTCGATTTTCTGGTGGTAATGACTTGACGTGTCTGACCCAGTACCCAGGTTGGCAGGATAAGGTGAGTAGTCCGCCGATTGGCCTGATTCGGTAATATTGCTGTCTGCCAAGGACGTTTCGGTCGCACCAGGCTTTGGGACTATAAACAGTGCGTGAGCGCGTCATTTCATTCATGCAAACAACAAAGGGACGGCAAACTACACGTACCCTTGGGCCGCTTCCTTGGTAGTGGTGGCGGAAGTCGTTCGATCCTCACACGACCACCACGGCGTACGCCTGGATCCAATATCCACCCTTTGTCAAACAACGCAAACGAGTCCTTTGGATTGATATCTGTTAAGATTTCTGTATCTGTACCAGGTTGGGAAGACGCGAGCTTGCTACGTTTGCGCTTTCCGAGAACCTGCTCCATTTCTGAGCCTTCATCCAGCCCAACATTGACTAGGGCAGCTACTGTTCCAGTTGACCCCCTTCGGTCGGTGTTCGTCGATGATTGCAACGTCGCCGTGAGAGGGGTAGGAGTAGGCACACGGTCACCAGGCAAAGCATCGACCATTTCAGAGTCAATTTCGATATGTACAACCGTCGTGGAGGCACGTTGCTCTGCGCGCCTTTTTGCGAGCTCAGCTTTGCGCTCACGTTTGGTCTTGCGAGAAAGGGGTGGCGGTACTGGCGCTACGGGCGGGGGCTTGACTTCCGGCAGTTCGTACGCAAGCAAAAATTTGAGTGGGTCCGAGTGCAACACAATATTGAGCTCATCTGCAATGTCCAGTGACATCAGGAGATCAAGCATTGCTGAAGGAGGTTCCAGGTCGCCGATGGGTAAATCATTTCGTTGCATAAGGCTATCAACGACTTCGTTGTAGCCAGCGAGCTCTGATGATGCTGAAGTTTTCAATCTATCGAGTTCGGCTAGCAGCGTTGCCGAATTCAACTTGATACGCTGCGCCGCCTTGTAATATGGCGTCCCGGGTTTGTTGTACTGCATCGCATTGTCAATGACAAGATTGATGTCCGCCTGAATAGGCCAGTCAAGGTGAGAAAGGACGGAACAGGGAAGACAAACCCTGAATACGTTGATATCCCAATACTCGTGTCGATCAAGCTTCTCATCAATGGCACCCCACCACATTGGCCGTTGGATAACGTCGAAGTAGTCGGGAACCTGAATTTTCGAGATCGGATTCTTGAAAAAGGCTTGACGATCAAATCTGCAGCCCTCTTTGAGCGTGGTGACCAAGTTAAAAAAGCATGCACGAACGCAATGACGTTCTCGAATGCCATCCGTAACCCTGCCTCGTGTGCGAAGATGACTTGATTAAGTACCTCCTGAACGACCTGGACCTGCCTCAGCTTCCGGCTCTCGCGTTTACGGCTGAGCTCTGCTAGTGTCCGCACGTCAGCAAGATCTTTGCGCAAGCGCTTCGTAAGCTGTACCGCATTACATGAACCATACATTCCGATTGCGGGGCGTAGTACGTAGTACACACCTCTAGCTTGACCACTTTTTCTTCATCCGTTTGAACCCGGCTCCCCGCCGATGCAGTCCAAGGTTCTAGATGCAGCCTCTTCAAGAGGGGTGCGCCTCTACGCACCTCACGCTTCAGGCTCCAATATCGACACACGAGTTCGACGAACTCGCTACGCTTACGCATCACGATCTTGTTGATGTACTGGAGGATGCGGGACAGAATGAGCCAAGGCACGACAGGAGGCCCAGGTTTGTATGTCTTGGCATATGCGCGGGCTGACTTGCTTGACTTTGTGTCGGAGTGTTCTAGCGCTGCCTCAGCTTTTAGCGCTTCAGCTCGTGCTTCGAGCTTTTCGCGCTTGAGAAGAGATCAGCTAGGGTAGATGACGAAGTAGAGCCGCGACGAACGGGCATATGCTTCTCGCAGAAACATTGGAGTGGTGGGGGTTCTAAACCAGATGAGGCCTTCATTGGCATTAGGAACTTCTCCTTGCGTGCACAGGTGACATGGTATGCAAGGAAGCAGGAATTCTTGCTGCATTGAATGCACGCCCCTTCTCTAATATCGCAAACCGAACATTTCTGGGACTCGAAAGTGAGAAAAGTATTGTGAGATACAGGAATCTAGACAAACCAGTTTCCAGCGCTGTTTTGATATTCGTTCAACCCCTGTGATGGGCTCCATGAAGACTTCGTTCGCAACACGGGTTTCCGGGATCCAAATAGCACAAAGTAGATGAACCCATTCACCATGAACAGTCTGCTTGAACGCCCCACCCTCGTTCGGGCATAGAAAGCAAGACTACATGTGGGGCATCAAGAACTCTTTCATACTGAACGATGTCGAAGCGCACCACAGGATTCTCTGGCGATACTGTGCACTTTCGACATAACCACTGCCCTTCTGGAATGTAAGGAACGCCATAACAATCTGAAGGGCTCCACGTTAGATAAATATGGGTCGCCTTGACTCTGAAGGAAAAGACCTTGATGGACGGCTAGATTGCACCCATCGCAGAACACGATGGCATTAGTATTCTCTCCTTCGGAGTCGTCACAGATTGCACACGTCGAATCTTCTGAAGGCATTGCCAAGTCAGGTTTCGGGATGTTCTTTGTCTGCGAGCAAATACAGGTTAGGATCAAGATGGAGGAAGTGTCATCGCACACCAAGTCAAACCACTCCTTCTCCAACCTGTCCATCACAATCTCGAATGCCTCATATGATATCCTGTCTAGTTGTTCCTTCTTGCGTTCAGCATTGAGGGCGTCGAGCCACTCTTGGTCTGTCCCAACTGCTAAAAACGTACAGACATTTCTCCGACTTAATAATGCGTACCTTGCTCATCCATGTCATATTCGACCTGGACCGCGAGCTCACTCTCAAGCGGTTCTGTTCCAGTATGTTTGGTTCCAAAATGTGGTGGAGAGGAGGAAACGCACCGATGTACCGAATATAGTGCTGTGGTCTTTCAAAAAGAGAGAAATCATTGTCTATTTCTTGGTAAGGAACGAGCAAGCGAGAGGGGACGCGCATGGACACACATCCATAAGAACGCTGTTGGTTGTCGTGCACACCGCTGCGGGCCGTTGAACCCTCGCCAACGACTTTGACAAACGAGACCTTGGGAAGTGATGCAGGCGCAGGGGATGCCACCCCGCGAGCCATTTATTAACAATATCAACCTGGTCGAATCGAACAGCAGCGCGAAGCAGACGCGGCGGCGATGAGGTGAGGGGACGAGCGCGAATTTAAAACCCCGCCAACCTAGCCGCCAATCACGTGTGCTTCAGATAGCTTATATTATATTATTATATAATCTAGCTCCTCCAGTACTGCGCAATGTCGTGGAACCGATCAACGACTTTCGTGAAATAAGACGTCTCGTTCAAGAGGGTCTCGAAATGCTTGATCGCCTCTTCCTCCGTGAGGTCGAGCATGAACTTCTCTTGCAAAAGCTCGTGAACATTGCGGCCCTTTATGTCAGGGATATTCGCATCCACCATGAGAGTAACGAGGTTGAGAATGAGGTTAGCACTCTGCCGTAGGATACTGAACGCTGTAAAGCAGAAGTTCGTGAAGCGTGCATAGTGCTGTGAGTGCACGCCCCCCATGCCGTCAACCATTTCTTTACAGACTTTGACCGCAGGTGGATACAATTTCGGATCATGCCCAAGGATGTAGCCAAAGTCGACATGGAAGAAATGACCTGATGGAATTAATGAACTCACTGACTCGTATGAACACGCCAGGGAAATTGGTGCGTACCATCCGGTGCGACGAGTAGATTGTCCAGATGACGGTCTCCAACACCGAGTAAATATGTGACGACGCAATATCCCGCTGAAAGGCAGATATAGCGGGAAATAAATCGTCGAACGAGTCAGGCGGCTCACCACAGCTGCGAACGAACGTGTCAATGACGCCGGGATCGACACCGTATGTTCCAACACTACCCTCGTCAGGGTGATGCGCGCGCATATAATTAAGAAGCGTCCCATTCTCGCTCACGATATTGGCAATGGTTTTGCTCGGGATGAATTGCATCATGCCCTGCTGCGGTCCGGTTGCAAGGACAGGATACGGTGTCAACTTCACGTCAAGGTTTTCTTGCCTGAGTAGCCTGTCCATTAAAGTGAAAAGCTGGATAACGAGCTGGTCTTGGCGTAAATCGTCCCCATCTTTGAAAATGATCGGATACTCTGACCCGTCGGAACAGTTGAAATACAGCAGGAGGGGAGACAGGTTGGACTTAAAGATTGAGGCCTTCTCCGGAATGACCCCTACCACCTCGATATTTCCATTGAGCGGGAGAGGGAGAGGTGCCATGGAAAGAAGGTTGTTCCTTGAATCAGCCAAGAAGGAACGTAACTTCTCGATTCTCTTGGGTCGCGGCTCCTTTTGATTGCTAAACTCCTTCGCACGCTTGGCCAGAGATGTCACAAATTCGGCCTGGCGACCGAGAAGCACGTCACGTTCCGGCTCTGTCTACATGACGAACCCTGAACATCACCCGCTTAGCTGGGAAGAACAAGTAATACCTTTTGCAACCGCTCTCGGAAATTGAAGATGACTTTGGCATACATCTTCCCTATCTGGCGATCCTCCAAAGCAACTTCCACGGTTAGATACCAGTATAACCTATAACCAAGAACGTGATTCTTTACAGCCCGGCTGACCAAGAAGTCTGCGAGGCCACTGTCATCATACGATACTGTGCTCGCCGTTGAACGGGACGACCTTGTATCGCTGGCAGAGCTCTCGAATTTGAGGGCTTGGACTAGTTGCAATAGATACGCCATGAGTTCCTGAATACAATGAGTCAAAAGAAACGCCGCTGCACAAGACGCGAGACGAACATCATCGTCTGCCCTAGCCAGCTGTTTCACGGCAAAAGCTCGCACTCGCGAGTCAACAGTTCCAGGACCCAGAAGCTCGAGTGCATCATCCGTATCAATTTCGGTCCACATAGGAAGTAGCTCTTCCACCGCTTGTTTCACCTCCATCGGATCTCGCCATGTCACCGACTTTACAAACTTGGTAAGACCACGTTTGTCGCGCGCGAGGTAAAAACGGTATTTCCAGACAAGATCTTTTTCCTCTGATGTTAGAAGCCGGCTCGGCGCGTAGTTCAAGATTTCCTGGAAGAAAACATCGTCATTTCATTACTATTTATCTCAGATTCAAAGATGGAGCGCACCCCGAGATCATCTCGTAATTTCGTGTTGGGTTTTAGTTCGCGGTCGTACGGGCTGCTACGGTGACTACGGATAAGACGACGGTGCTTATCTTCGACAGGGTTATCACGTGGTATATCGGGATCTGCAACGGCCCACATGTAGGGGTCGGTGTGAAATGATGGCGGAAGGAGAGGAGGTACGGAGGCATGCGTCCCAGGCGGGGGGATCGCAGGCTGAGAGGTCGAGGTAGAGGCCACAGCTTCCTGTATGCCAAAGGGTAAAATGCTGGAATGAAAGCAGGGAAAGCAACCATACAAGCTCGCTGAAAATAACGGGGAAATCAAAGCGCGGCAAGTCGATATAAAGATAGAGGTTGTTCGATTTTTCAGTCTCCTCCTTCTTTACGTTTAGCTATGTGCGCACACGAGAGGGTTGTGCGTGTACGTACTGCATGAATTTCTGACATCCTCCGAAAAACCAACTTATCAAGCCATTCGGACTTCGGCATATCACCCCGCTCGTGCTTCTTCACGAGCTGAAATGTACATGCATCATTAGTTCAAATGTAGCCTCGATGAGACAGAGGACATCCGTACCTTCTCCAATCTCCCCATCTCATCTTCGGTACCTGACTTGCTCGGCGTCGTAGTTTCCAGACTTCCATCGGCTTCTTTTCCCGGCCACAACAGTAGTCGGTGCTTTCCCCTCCGCAGGGTCCTGCCGACCAAGAGCATTCACTATCAATGACACGCGTACAGTATGGGTACGCAACGCAACGCACCATTTCTTGCTGAATAGCCGAAAAGTCGTGCCGCCGACAGGGACAGCTGCACGAGGTCCAGCTATATCCCACACCGTAAATGTTATTTGTGAGCTGAGCGGAAGGTCGCAATAGCGGATGGGTAGTGAGATCCACTCGTTCCACCTAGTATAAACGGTCAAATGGGAATGCTACTTCGAAATGGAGGCTACGATGCGACACTGACGTATAGCTATTCTTGAATGTCTTGTATGATGTCCGGAATGGAATGGTCAACGGCTTGTTGTCCGCGAGCAGTTGGCAGGTGACGTAGAGATCTGAGAGTGTGCTGTTTGGGACGTCAGGAATTTCTGGGTGGGGGGAGACTCCAGAAAACAATCAGGTCGTTGAGCTTACGGAGACTGGACCCCGTGGAAACGTAACTCCGGTCTTTCGATGAGCTCGGTGAAATGTCGAGGGTGTCGCACGCCTTCGAGCTGGGATCTACGATGAGATTAAAAGAGAGGGAACCCGAGGGTGACGCAGCACACACATCCGAAAGGTAACCGGAACTCTGAGATCGCAGGACCGTCCGAAACTGAAATCCTCTTTGTTATCTTTGTCCATCTAGAAATACAGCCGTCACGGATGTGAACAAGGATTCGAAGACTTCAAGACGGTGAGGTGAGTCCGGGACGTAGGTGGCGCCCAACTTCAGGCTTCCTAGTTGGTCGACACAACTGTCCTTCCTTGATATACTGAGTCCACACTTGTCCGTCACCGTCACGCGAAACACCCACTAGCAAGTAGTGACAAATAGATTCGGGCAATCCGATCTACACAACTGGTACATTGCTAACTAACTTCCCTCTTATTGTTTCTCCAATACAAGGCACAGCAGTGGCTCAAACACGGGTACCATAAACGTCCTTAGGCTCAACACCAGCCTGTCCTTTGCGGATGTTCGCTTGTGCCCACCTATCCACATACGGGACATTAACACTAATATAGGGCAATGCAACGTCTGACGGACGTACTTTTTGATGCGGATAGATTCAATCTGGATGAATCCCGTCGTATCAGTCGGCTCAAAGCCTCCCAACTCATCCATAGATGATTCCTTCTCGTCATAAAGACCCTGGACACATACGTTAAGAAACAAAGAGCAGTTTCTTTCTTGCTGCGTACCTCGTCAGATGATCGGCCCTCAATGACTGCGTTACCCTTATACAGTTTCAGTCGGACGACGCCATTCACTGTGCGTTGGCTCGCGGGGATAGCGCTCGTGACGAACTCGCGTTCCGGGGTGAAAAAGTGACCGTTGTACAAGATGCGACTCAATTCGACGGTGACAAATTGATCTCGAATTGCACGAACGTTCCGATCAAGAGTCAACCCTTCCAGATCGATATGTGCAGCGCGCAAGATGGTAGCACCAGGAGACTCATAACATCCACGCGATTTGACGCCGATGAAGCGGTTCTCGACGATGTCTATGCGGCCAATGCCATGTTTACGACCTAATGAATTCAAGGCTAAGAAGATATCGACAGCATCGGTGTGCGTCGCAGAGCCCACTGTCAATTTTACTGGTAGACCGGCCTTGAACTCGACCGAAATGGATTCAGGGGTGGCAGGGGCATTTTCGAGGGAAGATGTTAGCTTCCACATATCAGAAGGCGGTGTGACATTCGGATTTTCCAGAATGCCAGCTTCGTAGGATATGTGGAAGAGGTTCTCATCGGTTGACCACGGCTTGGCAGCTGTCTGTTGAACAGGAATCTGCTTTTCCGCAGCATAGGAGAGCAAGTGCTGACGTCCTGCAAATCGGTGATAGAACTCTGCGTTTAGTTCGTTCACGAGGGTTCAACTTTGCGTTCCATTCTACAACGGGAACAAAGGGCGCCCACCAGGAATTCGCCAGGGCGAAATGATCTTGATATCAGGCTTCAAACCGTAGAACGCGAGCTCGAACCGGACTTGATCATTCCCTTTCCCCGTGCAGCCATGAGACACGTAACTGAGGGTGTGGAAATGAAGTTGTGAATTTCCCAAAGCACTAAGAGACACTTACTCACAACCCTCCCTATCAGCGACAGCAATCATTCCCCGAGCAATGACAGGACGTGCCAGCGAGGTTCCGAGGAGGTACACATTCTATGAACTGCTCAGATATATACCATCGATTGTTGGAGAAAAGTGAAAAGCGAACCTCATATATGGCATTAGCTTGAATAGCCGGATAAATGAGCTCGGTAATGAATTCGCGCTTGAGATCCTGCATGAGGTTGGTTCAGTAACTGCGACAAATGTTCCAGAGAACCAACCTCGAGGAAGAACTTTTTTGCTCCAACGGCGAGGGCTTTCCTCCGGGCTGCCTCGAAATCCTTCATGGAACATGAGATTAGAGACCCTGCTGATTATAGTAAAATAGCTAACCTCCTCCTGACCCACGTCTGCCAGGAAAGTATAGACCTCGTATCCCTGTTCGATGAGCCATGCTAGGATGCACGACGTGTCTATAGTTGTTTCAGGGACGGTGAATATATGAGATCACAGGGCTACTCACCCAGGCCACCAGAGTAGGCGAGGAGAACGCGGCCTTTTGAAGCGGACATTGTCTTAGATGTGAACGTGAATGAGAAAATTTCTGCCAATTCCTGGTCCTCGAGGCCGAGTTAAAGACAGTAGTGGAGCAGATGAGGTAACCTACACATCGATTAATCGATTGCGATAATATGGCGATACAGCCACCTATCGTAAGAGCCCATGTGGTGTGCGCTTAGAGTTGGCCAACAGTGAAGATGCTACATAGGTCTCGGTACATTACAGTGGCAATCGATATGTAGAAGTTATCGTCGCTCTCCGATGTCTCGGACTACGGTAAACCCTGACACGGTGCAAATGTATAAAACTCCCCATGCAGCTTTCTCATCTATTTCCGGAGATTGGAAACGGAATCATAAGCTCACTAGACGACCATGCGCTGGCCCAGCAGTACTGGTGGGAACCAACAGCGTACGGCACTGCAGAACCTACCGAAGGCGCTTCTGTCAAAGGCTAACGCCTAGATTGACCGACATGGCGCGGGACAAGAAGCCACGAATGAGGCCTTCGCCAGGCTTCGCACGATTACGATTTATTCGGGACGTAATCGGCTTTCGCGATTCCTAACAAGGACGTGTACCGGAGTTACCGTGACCATGTGTATGGAATGGGTGTGGGCGTGTGGGCGTGTGGGCGTGTGGGCATTGGGCAGAACGTGTACACGTGACTCTGACATGCGGTACTGGAGATATGCACGAGCCTATCCCCTCTTTCCTTCTAGACAGACAGATTATCCTCGACTCGACCAACTATACTGTAGCACCACCCAAGTCAGTGAGCTAACCCTCGCCTTGACTACCACTCGCTTCTTTAGCTCAAGCATGCTTCGTCTGATCTCATATAGCACGCGTCTCATCCAACAATATTATCAACCAATGGAATCCAGTGCGACAGGTCCTCGACGTCACCCTTCTTTTCAAATACGTGAGAACCAATCTGCTGAGCGTGATTTCTCCCTTTTGGTCAAGAAACACCGCGACGGTTCTCGCGAGCAAAACCAGGTCTTGTCCGATGACGACGACATCCCATTATCCAGGGTTGAGAAACATCGCAGAAAGAAGAAACACGTCTCCTCGTCATTAAACACTCCTTCAAACGCAGGTCTCCGTGCAGGGCCATCCGTCGACACGTTTACGGAGCGCCCGCACAGGTCTTCCAAGCAGAAGCATGGCGTCTCAAGCTCACTCTCCGATGTGCCCTCCAACATGGCTCGTGCTATCCCACGCAGCAGGAGGGAAAATCCTCGCGAGAGTAAATACTCTTCTGTCAAAGCACCAACCACTGTTGCTATATCGGACGATGAAACGGGTCCTCAGTCCACCTACGGTGGCCCTATTGCTGCCATGGAGTTTAACAGAATGAAGAGGGAATTAGAGACGTTTAAGAAGGTCTTTTCATCCCATTTATCATCTATCGTACGGCTAATTAACCCTACCCAGCAAGCAACCGCTCATACCAAGATTATTCAAAAGCAAGCCAATGTATGTGGCATGTGTCCCACCTCGCCTTTTTTCCTGATGTTATCTCAGACTATCTCGTCTCTGAAGAACGAATTGCGTTTAATGCATCAGGTCTGTCGGACGGACAGCAGTTCTGCACCCCAATTTTTGACATATCTTCCCCATCTACAGAGTCATGAGGAGCGGCTATCCCAAATCGAGGCGTTGGAGACGAAAACTAGACAGACAGACGAGGTATGATATACGATATCTTGTATCAGGGTGAAGGCCCATAATTAATAATTGTCTAGCTCGTATCCAATATCGAAGGAATTTTGCAATGTCAGATATGCATCGATACGCTTGCCAAGCCTTTTGCGTGAGTATATTGTGAATTTATCTGTATCTGTATCTGTACTTACATGTCTGTGCTTACATGTGTTATTTCCAGCCTTTCTCCCTGTGGCCATGTCGTTTGCCAGAGATGTCTCCAAGATTGGTTCCGCAACGCCCCTATACCTCAAGACGAAATGAACGTTGACGACCCCCTGCCCCTTATTTTTCGCAAGAAGACGTGTCCGTTCTGCCGCGCTGCTATCAAGTCTCGCCCACTTCCCCTCTTCATTCTCAAGAACCTCCTCTCGGTCCTCGCTACGGCCAACTCGGGAAGCGCGACTGGCCCCTCACGACCGTCGCCGCCTCCCGACCTCGAGGATCCCTGGGCGGAGATCTTCCCTCCGTTGCGCAGCGACAGCGAATCTGACGCTGACGATGATGACGATGATGAGGACTACTCTGAGGACGAGTTTTGGGGTCCGTTTGGCCTCGTGTACGATGATGAAGATGAGGACGACGATGACGGCGACGGTGATGGCGACGGTGATGAAGACGGTGATGAAGACGCCGAGGGACTCCAGGAATACGATGACACCTCCAATGATGAGTATGAAGGCGAATGGGTCCTGCCAACTTGGGAGCCACCCATTCATCTCGCCCCGATTCCTCATGACCCGGAGCCTAGCACTGACGCGCTCCTGCGCCGCGGGGCAACGTACGGCATGATTGAATCGTACCATATGGAGTATAGGCACAGGGAAGGCCTTACTGTGTACGTCAATGGTATGTGCCTCTTCCTTGGCTGGAACATTGAGCTCGCGGACGGTGATGAGGATGGCGAACGCTTCATCACCTGGTGCCTTGAGGATATTGGCGCCCACCCCTACCGGTGGTCTTTTGAGGACAACCGTATACGTCGACTCATGCGAAGGGATGCAGTGGAGGAGTACAGTTCGACGGACTCGGAAAACTGGAATGGTGTCGAGGATGGAGAGGACGAAGTTGGTGAATGAGCTCATGTAGATTGTTGGATCACTTTATTACTACAGGATCGATTGCCCGCAAACACTGAATTGACTGTAATATTTGCTTTGCGTCGAGGTCAGACCCGACTGTCATTTGTATTCTTTGTATTCTTGACTTTCTCGTAGAGACGCGCGTTTAGCCGAGGCTCAGGCGCTCAGGCCTCAGGCCTCAGGCTCAAAACAGAGCAGCGAGTACTGATATACATCATGTAATGTACTGCACTAAGACCATGATACAATAACGTGAAATCGTGAATAAAATATATAATCATGCCGCCTTCGTCCAACTATTACTTAATTGACTACTAATTCCTCCACGGCCACTTCTGGGCCCATTTCGTCAGTGTCAATGCGCTCCTTCCCTGCCTCTCCTCTTTTCGCGGGGTCCTTATCCTGGTCATAGTTGCGCAGACGCATTTCGACCAAGAACTCCGTGTCACGAATGGATTGTGACCACCGGGAGAGAGCCCCTGAACCAGTCATACAGAGCCGGATGAGGCCTGCACCGACGAATATACCAGGGTACACGTGCATTACTGTAAGTGAATGATAAGGGCGCTGGAGGAAAATAGGGGAAGTGAAGAGCTCACAAATGAAGCGCTGCTCAGCGTGTGCAGGGATGGCATACCGCAACAAAATGACAACAGAAGGAGGGAATGTCAGCATGCCAATGAGGCCAGCGATGAGGGGAGCAATAACTTCAGTCGTTGCGCTGAAGGGTTCCGGATTTGTCCATCCGTGAGCTTTGATCTGACAAGGAAAAGAGTGATTAAAGAATAGAGGGAAAAGATGTCTTTCAATACCCACATGATTGAATCCAGCCGTAATACGATTAGGTGGCCGCAAGCGATTCGCATGAAGCACAATCTTGGCATAGATAATGCCTAATGTCCACATATCCACGACACGCACTTTCGGCACGATGTCAGGATTTAATGATAGACGGATAGGCATGACGATGTACAACTCCACCACAAGGCCGATGAGAGCTGGAATAACGATACCGATGAAGAAAACCATGTATGAAATCTTAGCCAGCCAGAGGACGCTTCGCTTAAGGAAGTATAATGGCCAGTTTCCACGCGCATCGTCCGCACTGCGTCGTTGGCGTCTCTTCTCCATTCGTCCAATGGCGTGACCGACTACCCAGCAGCCCCAGAGAGCGTAAAAGCCGACAAGGAAAGAATATCCGTCATGCATCTGCCTCTCACTGAAAAGGTTGAACACGCCACGACCAAGTAGGATCGGGGCAGACACGGCAACAGTGACGAAGATGCAGCCGATGACCCAGAGTGCGAAGATAAATAGACCTATGCGGTATTGGAAGTGAGGGGGGATGTAGACTACGGTGTAGTCATCCTTCGGATTCCGCTTGGCTTTCTCTGCTTCGGCATCTTGTGCCATAATCAGCTTGCGTGCCTCTTCATCAACAGGCTGGCCATCAGCATCAACTCTAGCTGTAGCGCGCATGTCTCGGGGAACTGCGACATTGTCACTGTTGGGCACCCGACGATAACTGCCACGGAAACACAGCGAGTCATCTCTCGTCTTATTATCAGGGTTTCCGAATGGCAACCAACTAGAGTTGGAGAGTTCGTCTTCTTCTTCTGGACGGCGTTCACCGAACATATATGAGGTAAGACGAAGGCGAGCACAGAGATCCTTCCAAATTGCGGTTGACGCCTTGCGGATGATCCATTTGGGCCGGAAGAAGCGAAGTGTGTAAGGTAAGAGAATGTGGAGGAACAAGAGGTCAACGGGTACGTCGGATAGCGGCTCACTACATCCAGGATAAGCCCTTGGGTATCGCGGGGTAGAAGACACGTGAACATACCGGGGTTTCCAGCGAAGAGGTAAAATTACACCTCTTCCCGAACGCATAAGCCCTCCAATAGACCCTACACCGCAAGCCACGACCAACCCGTACATGACAGCACTCACTGAAAGCTTGCGGAGCTGTACTAGTGCGGGGCGCTCAAGAATATCTCGAATAGGATGGAAATTCTGATCAGATGGATCTTTAATAAACCACATTGCACCAGGGCGCATGATGGTGCGGCAGCCTGCTAATAAGATCGCAAATTGATACCTGCGAAACATGAATAACCTACGGAAATCAAACGAAGGCAGTATGGCTTACATGAACATGGTGCCCACGACCCAATGATAGAAAGTTGCGGTCAATGGTGCATACTGGAAGAATGCAATTCGCGACTGAAGGCTCGCTTCAGGAAAGAGCCAGATGGAACATAAGTCAAGGTTGATGCCACATCCCAATGGGAATAACACCAATTCTATTATGATGAACGCTGCGACCTTAGAGTGACGTCAGCTTTGGGAAAGCGGGAAAGCGTCTCTCATTCAGTGTCTGACCTTGACCACTAGCAATTGTTGCCGCACAGCACTTCTCACCGCCCTCCCAGCGCTCTTCACAGTACCGACGGTAAAAACGTTGAGGTAAAAGGCGATGAGCAGTCCAATCACAGCATAGCCGAGTGCAATCGCAAAGATTCTCTCTCCAGTTCCATCCCCGAGAGCCATTCGTGACCAACCAGTTGCGACTTGATATGAATTTATCCTGACCTGTTTTCCTAAAGCCTCGAAGTAGGGCTCCGTTACCGCAACGACAGGATGATTCGATTCCAGGAGACGACCAATGAACGACGTGGTGGAGTCGGCACGTGATTCAGCACCAACACCAACATTTGAAGTGACGGAACCCAAGTACTTGTTTGCTTTATCCAAAGGAAAGCTCAAGAAACTCTCCCTCTACAATACGATCAGCGAAGCCGCGCGTCGGAAACATAAGGAGGCTTACTGTGGCTTTGACAAACTGCACTGACTTGTCCAAGGCATCGTCTGGAACAACCCCTGAAAGGACCCAGATTGCAGTATCAAAGGACCCATGGAGCATACGAGCGATCGCTGGGAGAATCATATAACTAATCATGAGGAAAATGGAGTCAACCACAGGATCCGTCACAATGCGTATGACACGTATAGGCCAATGAAGCACCTGCAGGGCGCGTCTTGGGTCGAGCTAGAGAATGTTAAGGTTACGCAGTGTAAAACTCTAAGAAGACTTACAGAAAGTAAGGCGGTCGACTTGCCGAATGTGAAAGGTAGCCAGATGCCCAGTCCAACTGCCGTATCGAGCACGAATATCATCAAGGCCGCCTGAGAGGCTGGATTTGAGTATACGTGTCACTTTGGCAGTTCAAAAGCTTACATTCTGCGCGACGACATACAGTGGACCCCTCATGCCGATGGCTAGAGAAACCTTTGTCAACGAACTTGACTGACAGAAACAAGTGAAAATCCCTCGCCTTCAAGGGCGCCTTCCATATCATCCTCAACGACCAAATCTTCATCAGCAAGCTGCGCTGCTATGGCTGCGTCGTCTGGATCCTCGCCTTCTGCGTCCTCACCCTCGTCATCGACTTCTGCGACTACGTCCTCCTCATCTGCCATGTCCGCTCGTCCTGCGTCGACCCATTCGGGGTCCCATGGTGCGCGTCTCGGGGCGCGTCGGGCGACACCTCGTGGCTCCCGGGCATCCTCCTCGCCATCATCGTCAGAGTCGATCAAGAGCCCAGGAAGATCTCCCTCGTCTTCTTCATCCTCTTCCTCTTCCTCTGTACCTAGTCGGAGCTCCTTGACTGAAGGTCGTGCTACGATTGGTTCTTCCCTGAAAAATTGTGCTAGATCACGTTCAAGTCTTCCAGAGTCCGTCTCCCCGCCATCACGTTCTGCTTTCTCCTCGCCTTTCTTGACGCCGTCGAAGTACCCTCGTCGCGTCGAACCCTCCTGAAACTCTTCTGGGGGCTGGTAAGTTGCAAGATTTGGTGACGCAAGAGGCGTGCTATCAGTGCTACCACGGAGTAAAGCAGGAGATGGACCGGATGTTGGCGTGGGGATCGTCGCACTCGGCATTGGTGGACGTCGGGGAATGGAAGATCCAGGGGTCGCGGCTTGTAATTGAGAATAAGATGGAAGACGTGTAGACGACGAGGTGGGTGATAATGGAGGTACACCGTAAGGTAAAGGCGCGGACCCAGGCGATTGTAACATTGATGTCGCTGAGGTGATTGGGAAAGGAAGAGGTTTCGGAGCAGTAAATGGGAATACATAGTTATCACCGACTTTACTAGTGGAGGGAAGTGAAAAGGGCATCATATCTGCATGCGACTGTGTCCGCGGGCGCACTCGACGCGAGCTTCCGTCATCTTCATCTGGAGAAACGGGGGAGGAGCTGACTGTAAACGAACGTCCCGCCCGGGAACCTTCAGCCCGTAATCGCTTGTGAGCTGACAATAATGATAATCCATCGTCAGTTGCGCCCGGATAGGAGGGTGTTGAGGGCAAGGCTGTGAGCACAGGTAGCCGGCTGTTCAGCCTCGGCGCCGGAGGTGGTGTACGAGCGCCGTTCATAGGGTGCCTCAGATACAGCGCTTCAAGCGACAGACCAGACAATTCGCGTGGAAATGGCAATATGCCGAGACCATCTTGCTTTCCTTCTTCACGCAAACGCTCCCAAAGCACCCGCCGTCTTGCACGCCATCTACAGGCATCGTCGACAGCATGCCCAAACCATTCAGTCCAATCGTTTGGGATACTCGTTCTATGCGTAAAATGAACTGCATCAGAGAATGACGCAGGTACGTCATGAGCCACCTTCCGGTCAACTTCCGCTTGAGTGATGAGCTGCCATGGATCTGTCTCCGCCACGACCCCATAATGAGAGAACATGAGGTCAATGTTGAATCTAGTCATCTCAAAACGCTCGAAATCATAGAGGGACCAAGACTCTGCGCCAGGGATGCCCCAGTCAACGCGTTTCTGCTTTAAGGCGGCCAGGATGATCGATGTTTTATCAACCCCAGGGACGAACGTAGAAATTGGCTCTTCCTCAAAGTCATTCGCCTTTGCCTTGCCTTTGCCGCTCACAAAAGCACCATTGTCGTAATTTTTTGCATGAGCCGATGGCCCTGTGTAGCTGCATGGTGAGGTCGATCCACGCTGTTCTCCAGAAAATTTTCTTGCGGTGGCAACATGACAACGACTCTCAGCTGTTAATAGCCTTTCCTGTCGCGCCTCAAAGAAGGATGAATTTCGATCGTCCTTGGCCGTCTGAGGGCGCGCACTACTTGACCCGGTAGCTTCGCTTGGACTCGAGGAGGATGCCACCTGAGATGGGTGGGCATTTTGAGGGGCGTGGACAGCGCGTAACTCCTGCGCGCGCCGCGATGGAGGCCGCGAAGGTAGATCTCTGATTGGCCGATCCTGATGGCGCCTGCTTTGGTCTGGCTGCAGCAAATCACCCTCTCTTGCTCGGTGAAAACGTTCCGCTTCAGCTTGTTGCCGTCTGCGCAACTGAATGTCGCGCTCCATTGCCCTCGCCTGCTCGCGCAAACGCTGCTGCTGCCTTTCACGCTCCCGTTCGCGCTCCAGCTCTGCTTCACGCTCGGCCGCAATCGCAGGATCACCTTCTTCGAAAACACCGGGTCGTGCATTTTGGGATATCCATTCGCGCAACAGAAACACGGCGATAAAGACGAGGACAATGAGGGTGGCAATGATCTGGCCGGTGAAGATGTCTGCTGACACAGAGCGAAGCAGCGGATGTGCGAGAAGCGAGTTCAAGGCATCGGTTTCGTTGAAAGGGTGGCGAAGCGTCGTATTTGTTACTGTCGTATTGGATTGAGAACGCGAAGTGAGATTGTAGAAAAAGAATGATGACGATGACGATGAAGACGAGCGCGGCCGTGCACTTAACCACCATGCGCTACAGGAAAATCGTCAAATATAGACTTTGAGAAGTGACACCTCACGTACGTGGAATTCCCCATTGCGAAGTACATTCTCCACGTCCAAACTGTAACCCACGGTAGGATGGCAAGCCACACGAAGGATACAATAACAGCCCGAATACAAAAAAGGATTGCAAAGGCCACTTGTTGAGCGAATTTGCGTAGCAGGAGTATGACAGGTAAATGCTTGGGCATATCATCCGCATACACTGTAAAGTGTGTCAGGTGACACGAAAGCAGATTGAGCGAGCGACGCCCTACCCTTAGTGAATGAATATGGATGTTTGCATACATCGCAGGTCTTTTTCTTGCTATGTGAAAGCCATGTTGTCAAGCTGTGCAATGTGTCAGGATAGTGTATTGGAACGCCGCGGGTTAGAGGAGAACAGACCAGTCTTGGTGAATGTATCGGATTGTGCCCGAGCATTTGCAGGGGTGAAAAAGCGGCTGATCTGGTTCCGCAGGCGCACTGCAGATTCTGCAAGTATCCTGGTCAGCGTCAGCTTCAGCTATTGATCTCGCTAGAGAATCGTTTTCAAGTTCCGTGTTTGGGACACCGTCCGTCATAGTAGCTGATCTGTGTGGCAAAGGGAGGTTGAGGCTATCCTAAGGAGGCAATTCTTCGCGAGCTTAGTCAAGTGCGTGAAAAGGACGTCAGCGTCGTGGCGGGGACGAGAATGTTCTGCTGTTGTGGTACAGAGTTGGGTGTACCCGTAGCCCAAGCGGCGCAATGCTGACAAATCACCTTTCCTTACGTCAGCCGTTGACTCGCAGCGCAGCTATTATTACATTTGCGGCGCACTGACACCCGTACCGTACCTTTAACGCCCAACGCCCTTGACATCGCTTATGCCGTATGCCATTTCATTCTACACATTCATGACCTTACCACAGCTCGAATCTTCTTGGAGCCTCTAACTCCTCTTGTTTAACCCATTTATTGTCTAACTCCACCTGGTCGTTCAACAAATCTTTCTATCGTACTGCTGCACCTATCTTTCCCATCCCATTCAAAACCTATGGGCACGGCAGGGAGTGTCCCATCAATCAGAACTGAAACCGCAATCTCCGGCATCATCTAACTTATGCCGGCGGACCTAACCAATCAGACGGTAACGGTTTCACTCAACCCCAGGTGGAACGACTTCCTTGAAATGAAACCTTATGGAAGTCTCTTAGAGCATTGAGAAACGACAAGGGCGATGCTGCAACACTGAGGACTGAACGTTTGGATTTAAAACAATCCTGCGATGCGACCTGTCGCGATCGGTAGTCATGTGAATGCAGTACGTGTTACGTAATCAATCCGTAGAAGCACTGTCAAGGTCGATACTGATCAATACTGTATTAATTGTCGATTGTGAAGTTTACTGTAGGAATGGCGTACTGCCATGTCTTCATACAAACAATAAAAGAATTCTAGTGCTTCAGTAGCTACCTTCCTCGAATGCCAGGAGTAAGGCACCGGGCACCTTACTGGAAATTGTTTTGCCGACACTCTTCCCCGTTGTCATCATCTCCTTAAATAAAATGGACCGAACCCAATTTTCTTCCCGTCAGGTCCGGTCATATGAGAGTGACAAAGTTATTTCCGCAGAAGAGACACCGACGTACGGCCTGCAGGACCTCTTGAACGACCCAGCCACGCCCGATCGCACGAGGGTTGTCCGTGCGCAAACCCTCCGGCGTACTGGAATCGGCGGATGCACTTGGTCCGGAAGTTCCCATCTCTGGATTTAATCCCATTCCCTTTTCTCGTTGATGTGTAGATGGTACCATAGGGAGATATGCCTTGCGGGAGCAACCTAGACAAGTGCGCACCATCGTAGTGGAAAGAATAAATGATGTGACAGAGCAACGAGCTGAGACGCGAGATCGCAGAAACATCAGAACACGATGGCGTAGGTCTGACGTTGCAAATAACTTACACCATCGATGACCCTTTGAGCATTCAGCCGCAGTGATATCCTCCAATGGAATTTCTACTCCGCAAGCGGGGCACTGCTCCTGTAACCCGACCGGTGCTCCCTCATGCTTAGCGGTGGGAAAAGATGCGGTTACTTTATTCGACAATTTTTGTGCCTCTCTCGACAAGTCCTGGGGTGTATCTGGTAGCATGCACTGAATCACAACCCGCAACACAAATGGAAGGTCGTCTTCTGGAAAATACCAACAGATCAATTAAGACAGGAAACAGACCGAGCGGTGGACGGGTTACGCGTGAGGAGATGTGCCACGGAAATAATGTGTTGGACGAACACCCTCAGAACACAATGGGAAAGGGCATTCAGAACGCTATGGGCAACGGCCCCATACTCGTCCCGCATCCCTGGACTTGAGGCTGGGGCTGATCTCTGCATGACACCGATTGGGTTAGATCGGTTATGCGGAGACAATGAACTGAGGAAGCTGCTAGAGGAAGGAGATAAAAGGAATGTCCCTACCCAACAAAAGTCCGTAATTCCTAACTTCAAACGAAGTTGGAGTAAAACGTCACCCCCAAATAGTTGTCGCGCGATGTTCGCGCGAAATAATGCGTAAGGTGAGCTAGAGGGATCCCCGAGCCCAGGAGAGATGGCTAGCTCCATATGATCATCCCCTACCGGGTTTTGCAAAACCCGGAGAACGTGAGAATGAAGCCGCGTGAGAACACCGTCCTGACCAAGACGGAACAGTATGGGACGAAGTGTATGTATCGGGGCTGTCCCAGTAACTGTTGTAACATTTGTCAGCACAAAATTTGTGCCATATCACAAGGCGAACGACGCGCCTGCTTTTGCCGTTGAAATGACGTTGATGAGCATCTTCACAGTAGCATCATCACTGTCTTCTGCACATAGTTTAGTGACAACCAAAGTACTGTTATGCCTAGCGTCGTGCTTGTAACTAAAATCAAATGACATAAATCGCCTGCAGTGCCGAGAAAAGAATGAACAAGATGGGGATTGTTTAACTCAGCACGTGAGACTCACTCATGGGCCCAGCAAACTATGGGAAACCCGCCAAAACCCGCCATGCCGTTGATCCGGTTCATTTCTTCATGAGATATCACGCCACCCTCTGTCTGCATGAAGATTCTTCGTGACACCATGGATAGGTCGCTCGATGAGAATCCAGAGTGTTCTATCGAACCTATCAGAGGTTCGACTTCTGGTGAGGACGAAATGTTGTAAAGAACGTGAAAACTCCCGTCAAATAGTGACAACATTATTGCGTCACGCTCCGGGCAATACATGAGACCGGAAGGAGGATAAAGCTTCGACGAACTGGTCGATATACTCTGTCTGTGAAGGGGTAGGGAACGTAATCCTGACCAGGTACAACTATTACACTTTTCTGTCCACAGCTGAATGACGCCCGGTCTAAAGACGACGACGACCGGCTAGATCGTATTTAGCTTATATTTGGACCGAAGGGATTGTTTTCGAGGCGTACCTTAACGATCCGAGGTTCTATGAAAGAGAGCCCCATGACGACACGGTCGTCGTCCTCGGATATCGAAGATTTCGAGTGGCTCACACTTGTTGCCAACGCTGGCTGGGGACCAGGCCCAGGGGTTCCCTCTTCTATGCGGCAAGCTTGGGTGACACTGATAAGACCTACAGCACCGTTGGAAGTACAATAGACGAGAATGGCTACGCCTGTGCCAAATTTTGACTGTCAGATCGAATAAGGCTAATATCCTTGCCATGGACGCGACTCACATTCATTCGTTCGAGTGCTGGTCCATGGAAGCCACATCAGATGAGTGACCCACTGTTCACTTACATCAACCGTTTGAATGTGTTCAAGATATCCGCTGGGCCTTGATTCCCCCGTGAACCTAGCCAGCATGATCAAAACTAGGTTCATAATATTATCTTTATCTTTTGCTCATGCTCGCCTCAAGAGTATGATAGAACCAGCCCTATTCCCCAGAGCTAAAAGGGAACCGTCTTGGATGTAAGGAAAGACGGCACTAAAGTCTGGCTGCCTCGACCATGACGAGCCTATCAGGTAGGATAAGAAAGATGCTCTAGCAAAGCAAAACTTTGTTAACGTACAGACAACCTGTGTACGGAGGGTCTGTTCAGGACGAGAATCTGTCTGGACGGCCGCAAGAGAGTGTAAATAAGATGTGGCATCTTGCAACTGAGCAGGAGTCAGTCATGTGTAATTTCCTCTCGAATATCTTAGGTACCTTAATCCACTGACCCGCAAGTTGATTCTTAACTGAACACCACAGGGATAGCTCCAAGTTTGTGCTGACAACGGCTAATACGCAACTTTTGTCTCGACAATGAGCTTTACAGAAAAAAGGCAATGCATGTCCATACCCTGCGTCAGCAGATAAAAAACTGGGAGACGACACAATGGACTTTATTGATATGTCCAGAGATCCCGTCGCTAGACTATCCCAATCTAAACTGAGCATTATCACTGCATTTCCCTCACATCAAGAGCGTATCTTACCTTGCGATTCGCTTGGCCAGTGATGAAACGAGCGCCTGTCAAGTTCCAGAACAGTCCGAAACCACCCGTGAGTAGCTGCAGGTGATGACGTATGCCTGAGCTTCGAAGCTGACACTATAGACGAATTATCGTAGTTGACACCAAGATCGGGTGTCTGTTACGCCCATTAATGCAAAACACTACAACAATAACTATCAGAGAGCGCTGACCAGTATGTATGCAGCAGTTTTGGTCAGAAATAATAATTGGCCGTCCTCAGTCCATTGTAAGCAATTGATGGTAGGGTGAGCAGCAGCAGCGGGAACACTTGAGGCCGTGTAGACTGCTACGTGTTCCATGTTGACTTTAATGGTGATAAGAGAATGTCGGGTCCCGGCAGCAGCGCTTTTCTCTTACAGGAACCGGGCGTCAGTAGTCGTCTAAGTCAACATGACGGATTTGCACTGACTCGATGGTTTTTTGTAGAGTATCTGCCGCACACCCGTAAACTTTAGTCATGAACATAGGAATTAAAGTAGGGGAATACAGTACTTTGTTCCAATAGGAAGGGAGCTCAGAAGGGGTCTACACACACGGGCAGCCTGAGCTCAGTTCAAAAGCAAAGAATCGGGCAAGTGTTCGATACGCGAGGTTGATACAGGAACCGTGCGAGCTGAGCCCCCACTGTAGTCGCTGCTTAGTCGATGCGGTCGCTTCAAGTTTGTCACAAGTCTGATGTCCAAGTGCTGAGCGCTGATCGCGCTGATCGCTGACTCGGAGCGCTGATATACGCTGCCTGTCGACGCGAACGACCGTGACAGTCCGCAGTAGCTGCGGAATGATGCGGGCCGCTCGCCGATCCGGTAATATTTCGTATTTCGCGTATTTCGTAGTAGCATTCAGTATTCAGCATTACTCTACTCCAGCTAGCTCCAACCCAGTTCCCAGTTAGAAGCAGCAACACGCAAGGCAAAGCACAAGGCACCCAGCTGACTTGCGCCTGCTCGCTGTATCTTTGTAGTACAACTCTGCTGTTGTGCGCACCACGTGCAATATGACAGTGCGCACCCCTACTCGATGTCATCTCGGTTCTACTGAGCACTGTCTAGGATCTTACGTTCTGCTACTTGCACATGACTGAGAATGACTTGAAGGTGTTAGACACAATTGGAACGCCCGAGTACTTGAAGGGAAATTTATCTGATAACGGTCTGTATTCCATGTTTCCTGAGGAGAACATGGCCCTGTCCTGAGGCAAGTCCCCAACCCCAAAACAGAAATGGATATTCCCGCACACATGGTTCCGCCGAATCCAGACGACTCAGATAGTTCGTACAATCTCTCGCTCCTTGGTAGTTTCCCTTCCTGAAGCACTCCCTTAAAGTACTTCCCTCCCACATTCACCCCTCTTATCCTTATGGGAATCCGACTAACATCAAGCACCCGGCCGCTCGTCCACGCGTGCCTTACGACCCGACCTCACGTGCTCTGTTCGAGGATATGGGATACGCAGGAGGAGGTGTCAATGGGACGCTCAGATGGAAGGATCTTGCACTTGATATTTTATTACCTGTCGACAAAGAGAGAGAAGAGGCGGAAAAAGCAGCTCATGCGCGGAAAATGGCCAGTGGGGCCACTGCAAATCAGTATCAGCCTGCCTCGCAACCACCCGAGACTGCAGCAGAAGAAGGAGACGCTGATGACGAAAATGAAAATGATGAAAATGATGATGACGAAATACCAGAGGAGCGGGAGGCAGAAACGAGCTATGAAGATGAAGAAGAATAGCAGCGGGCGCGTTCCTATGGTCTAATACGTATTGTAAATGCTTTATAAGGACTCCCCGGAGAGTTCTTTAGTAGTAACTGCGGCAATCAAAGCGTCAGCCACATCCTCCAGAAGCAGGTCTTTGACATCCGCATCTTGCTCAACAGCCCACTCATAAGCTTCTAGCACTATCATGTCAGTAATTGGCATAGACCGCGATGCCAGCACTCGTATGATATTGGATACTCGGGCGATAGCCGTCCTCGTCGCATCGTCGATGTCCTGCTAGGGACTGTATATCATTGACTGAGGGGAGCGAGTTGCAATAAAAACGCACGTCATTCTGATTGGAGTAGACAGCCTCTGCATCAAATCCCTCCTCTCCTTCCTTTTCATAATCTTGGGCATGCTTACTTATCCATATGTACCCGTTGAGCCCGAGGATCAAGTCGACACCAGAAGGCAATGAACAAAAATGTGATTTCAGCCTGCGGATAAGAATGGGAGGAACTGAAACGAGCTGCCCGTTTCTGAGCTAAGGAACGCGACAGCAAGCGCCGTCAGCCGTGGATCGCGTTTCAGGTTTTCGAAACACACTTTGCCATACTTGAGCGACCGCGTATGGAGAGACATGGCGCCGTCAGCGAAGAAGGCTTGGACTTCCGCTACGAGTAGGTCACCCTCTTCGAAAAAGTTGCGCATCTGGAGTTCATCGCTCTCTAATTTGCGACGCTTGGACCCCGCGATGGGTCAGCTGAGAATAGTCCCAGACTTTGAATATATTTACCTGGACACCTCCGGGTAGATTGACAGATGAAAGCATGAGAACGGCGTCTTGGCGAGCGTTGGCATCAACTTTCCACCTTCGCGGTTGCACCTTCTTTGATTACACCTCCCTGCGCATATGTGGGGGATATGAATCGTACCTCGGTAATTCGACCGATTACCAGATCCCCAACCTCTGGGTTGTATCTGCTTGGAGAGTTGGTGTGAGGCTAATTTAGTTCTACCATTCCTAGGACGAACCTTGTACGCAGCGCCCGCACCGTGACAAGCTTGTTGACCCTCTCAATTACACCGGCGACAGATGCGATAACGTCATCGCTATCTACGTACGTTCCATGCCCCCTTGAAGTTATTAGACTAGCAGAATGGGACCATGAGGGTGTCACACACCTCATGAAGGCATGCGCAGAAGTAATACTCTCTCCTGGCGATGTTATTTTGGCGTTTTCAGCCCCGAAGTCATCGTCATCATTCATATACACGTCTTCGTCCTCACTCACACCCGAATGAAAGCGACTGACAGAGGGGAGAGTGGACGGGGAGAAAAACGATATGATCATAGTGATTTACGCCAGCACTAGAAAATCGAGAAGAATTACCAAATCCTGAGTGTGTCTCCGCGCCGCGAGTTTAATTGGCAAGCAAATAACGCCTCGAAACTTTAACCGACAACGGACGAAGAAGCGTAGAGGGACGTTCCTGCTCAACTCGGCTCGAGTCCAGCAACGTTTACTCTGAGCGTGAACGCGTGAACCACCATGTCTTGGCAGTAACGGCGTACCAAACTATTTGCACTGGATATTCTCACAACTCACAACACTCTCATTCAATGTGGAGCAACTGACACCGTGTTACCCAAACTCGCGACGTCAAATCATGTCAGAACTGTCTCGTAACCACGGGCGATTCAATGTAACTTACCGGCCTGCTGGGCTCTTACTACGTTGGTGGCGCATCTAACAACATGCGCTCAACTGCCGCCCATCACGGAAATAAATCCGGATAGCGGCCTACCAGTTGACTAGATTACAAGCGATACGTTTCACAATAGGTCGACATTATGGATTAGATCTAGAGTCTTCAAAAGCAGGCAATACAACAGCAGGACTTGAAACTACGAATGGGGAGTAGATTCAGAATAGTGGGCGGACTGATAGCAACTCTAAGGTTTAAGAAGCTGAGGGGGACAGTATAAGGATAGTACAGTATAAAGGTCTTGCTCGGCTTTAAAATCATTAACAGAGCGGAGCGCGCCCTCACGAATACGTATTACTTGTAGGCAAGGAAATATGCTGAGAGCGCAGGCAGGTCATTGGATCCGGCATCAGAGTAACCTTGCCTCCTTGATCCACTGTATTTGAGAACGACCACAGGACCGCACCAGGGCTTCGGAGCTGCACCAGATGTGATGCGGAAAATGGCTTGATTTATCGGAGCATTGGCGGCCAGGGCACCAGGAGAATACCACAGTTGCAACGGGAACCGCAGAGGCTCTCCATTGAGACCTTGGGTTAAGATAAGGCTGTCTGCCTGTCCAGCAGGAAAATACCCATGAATGAGCGGAGTTGGGCAGGTGCCCTGAGTGGGCGCGCGAGGAGGCTCGCAATTTACTGTAATAATTCGAGGACGATCTGCATGTCTGGCTAAGTATACATGGGCAACAGAACGTGGGTCAGATATACCTTCTTGTGGGGCAAATAGTATCGCAGATACCGTGATTAATTGGGGTTGAACCGGCGGTGGAGTGGCAATCATGTTGGAGTGTGAGGACGTGACCGGGACGCACTCCCGACGATGGCGAGGCCAATCCTGTAAAGGCATGAATTGCAGGCAGACTACCGAGCAAACAACAACGCACACTCTGAAGGTGCTCGGGGGAACAATACCATGCATTTTGGCATCGACTACACCACATAGATGTGGACTTGTAGCACACCATGCAAGGATGATTGATCAAGGAGACGCCGGAGTTCATGGATAGCGTTGATGAGAAACACTGAACTGCTGAGCGAGAATCGCAAAGAGACGAGGTGAAGGATGTTGAGCGTGGTTAGGAATGGTGTCTTTTATTCCTGGAGCTGAGGAGCGGAGATATCATAGTTGTGATCAAAAAACCAAAACCTCGTCTCGGTGTGACAATGGCGACGAGCGTTAGTGGTACGGGGAAAAACGGATGGCACTGTACTAGGCAACATCGGTGCAGAGCCGCGCGCAATGGTTTACGGAAACGGTGGCTCATAATTGGGGATGGTTAAAGAAAAGGATCAAGATTAGAACCCAGGACCAGTTGACGTGACTGAACAGCCTCACGGGAGGCACCATCCGGAAGTAGATTTCGAGTAACCTCAAACCTCAGGCACGGGTAGGAGCCCGCGAAACAAAGGAGCCTGTGCAGCCAGTAGTATGTCACTGTTGAGAACCAACTGGAGAAATGATCGGAGGTGGCGGCAGTCGAGGAAGTGAAGCCAAGCATGGTTGGGAGTGCCTCACGGAACAGATGATACAGTAACATATGTTATGCAGGACAGAAGTTAGTCTGACTTAATATATTTGTGACATGATTAACCCAAACCAAACCCATGCGATGCGAGACACATTCAAATTAGCCGTGGCCGAAACCCGGAAAAGCCGGGCCCACGGCCCACGTTTTTTCCCACCACTTACAGTGATTCGTTAGTTGGGAACGTTTTCGCCTAACTTACACGTCCATTACTCCTTGTCGCTTTCCCCAACATTGTGATCCAGTATGTCCGATGATGAAATGAACATTGATGAGGGTGCGTGTCCATAAATATCTTTCTCCTTCTCACACACTCAATTATTTTTTCCAAGTCGCCGACGGAGGAGGTCCTATCCGGAAGAGAGGCCGTGGCTTTCAAAGCTCTGCGGGTTTGTCCTGTATAGTATTCTATGACTTTATTCTGATGCCAAGCACACCCCTCAGGTGGAAATGAAGGCGGCGTTGCCTCAGAGCAGACCTACGACCGAGTTGAATCTGCGCAGGTGCGAGATGTGGATACCCGAGCGGCACGATGTGAGCATTTCCATTTACCCTGCTCCATTAGCTGCCTGTCCAATTCTGATCTTGGTTTTTTTTTTTTTCACACGTCAGCCGTTGAAGGGTGGATCGTTCTGGTTACCAATGTCCACGAGGAGGCGACAGAGGAGGATGTGACTGAAAAGTTTGCCGAGTATGGCGAGATCAAGAATCTGCATCTCAATCTCGATCGGAGGACGGGCTATGTGAAGGTCGGTTTTTCTCGTAGATTTACTGGTCAACTCTTGCTCATTCTGGCAGGGCTATGCTCTGGTGGAATACGAGACAATGGCAGAAGCTCAATCGGCGATTGACGGCGCGTCGGGCACTACGCTGTTGGAGCAGACCTTGTCATGTGACTTTGCCTTCGTGCGTCCTCCACCATCGGGACCTAAGAAAAACAGAGGCCGGGAAGGGCGTGGTCGTAGTGCGAGCCCACGACGAAGGGATTGATTACTCTTGTGCTTTTGTGTAAATGCTCAAGTTACCGTATCACCACATTTTCTCATACTCCTCAGTTGTAAAAGTAGCAGAGCACGAGAACTGATCATGTGAGTCTAGGGCGGGGTTTCAATTCCGTGTCGTGTCGTGTTGACTGTTCGTTGAACGCGGCATCTTTCGTGTGGTCGCTGTGGCATACTCGCATCTTGTCATATTCTATTCCTCAAGTCCTTATGGCACCTGCAGCTCATGACAGCGATGTAGATGTTGCGGAAACTGAGTCACCCCCGCAAAAATCTTCTGGAGACTCTCCAGAACAACGGGATCAGAGTGACCACCCTGGCCCGATGGATAGTGAAGAGGATAGTGAGGTATACGAGATTGAGGCTATTTTGGACGCGAAAAGGGGTGCTACGGGCTCCGTGAGTGCTTGCAGATATTCATCCACGAAGAAAACGCGTCTCACAGTCCCACTCTTAAGACCAGAATTGGGTACCTCGTGAAGTGGAAAGGGTACAATAACGACGAGAATAGCTGGGTTGATGAACGAGATGCCGCGTGAGTAGCGTTCAAGGCTAGTGTGTTGTCTCGGTGTCACGATCCTTTCTCCAGTGGTGCAAAAGAACTCATTGCTGAATACTGGGCGCGCCACGGAAAGAAGAAGGGCGAAAGGGCAGGTCGTAAATCTGATCCTAAACCGAGGGCGCCCCCTCGTCGTCCTGTGGCTGCTTCTGTTGAAACGACACCTGAACCTACTTCGGCCGCCTCAAGAAAGCGTAGTAGGGCCCGCCAGAAAGCCAAGATAGACAGTGACGACGATGGTGCTGCTGAGGAAGAAGAGGATGGTAGATCAAGAAAGAGGGGTAGGAAGAGCAATGGGGTTTCTCGAAAGGCGTCTCCTTCCCCAACAACATCCTCCGACAGGGCAAGCGAGGGCATGCACACGGTCGAACCCAGTACGATCAAAAAGTGGGGTGGACTTCCCAGCTGGGAACGCCATCTAGAGGAGATAGACACTGTCGAGAGGACACCAGATGGTGATCTGGTTATCTATTTCAAATTGTCGGTCGTTCGTTTCTCTGTATACGCGATGCCTGACAGCTTGCAAATGCTTTCGTAGGAAAGGCGAGAAGGTACCATGCAAGGAGAATTCGAGAATTTGCGCGGAAAAGTTCCCTCAGGCGGTACGTTCGATGGCTACCGTTTTGCCTTTTCCAGCTGAAGCTGAACAAAACTCTTTACTAAGCTCATAAGGTTCTACGAGTCTCATCTCAAGTGGAAACAGACTGAGGCAGAACAGGAGTCGGACTGACCGACTGAGGTCTTCCCGTCCCGTTTGAGAGATGTTTTACCTCGCCTTACCCACGATTTCTCGTCCTATCTTCTGTAAATGCTGTCCTTATTTTTTTGTTTTGTATCATGCGCCCTTTATTGGTGTCTGCTTCGTCGGCCTCCGGCACGTCGTTATTTTGTCTCAGATCCTCGGCCCTCGGCAAGGGGCTTCGCACGTCCGTCCGAAAATGGAACCTTGGAAAGTGCATCATCCCCGCTCAATCATTGACCGCATCTAAATGACTGAGCGCCTCTGCCAGTTTGCAACACTTTGCAGTCCCTTGCCGACGACGAGCGTCCCCTGTATGATCGCATCTCTAGGGGTCCATGGCCATTGCACTGCCTTGAGTTACGCATCTCCGGTGATCCGCAATTGATTGACTTGTAAGTCAAGTTTTCGGCGCAGGGCGTACCGCGAAGTGATTGTGAGTTAGGGCCCTGGACATTGGTAGTACTGCGCCAGGCGGGTGCGGGTGCATGCAGTGTTTCGTCTGATCAGGCACGGCGTCTAAGGAGGAAGATACGGCACAGCATTGCACGGGCAAGTTACGGTGAGGGCCTCGGCTAGCACGCTTTCGCACCGCCTTGTTTCGTGGAATTAAAACACAACCGATCAAGCGATGGTCATCGTAAGGTGTATATGGCTGATGTCCGAACCAGTGATGATTGATTTCCGCAGTGAATCGTGCATGAAAAGTTGGGACGAGACGGTGCATGGCCTAAACTAAACTACAAGGGTTTCTACGCGTAGTGCTGGGTGTTTGGACTCTCCGATCATATCTGTACCTTAGTCAATGGGGATGATTTTCTGGGGAAAGCACTGCGTCGAGCATTACATTTGACATGTCCCCGTCGCACCGCATGCATCGAGCACACCTTGTCTTATTAAAAGAAATTCGGGATTACATTTTGTCCACCGCCACCGGAGTCTTGAGCCCATAGCCATGGAAATGTTCGATTCAATCCCTTGGAAACAGATATCATCTATCAAAGGGGAGAGTCGCTACACGAAATGCGATGGGAACTCGGCTAGGAAAGTACGTCACAAATAGATGATACTACATTTCTCTTCAATTCGCTTAGCTCTTCACAATGTTTCCTTTTCTCTCGATAGCTGGCGAAGCTGAACTGCCCCAGGCATGTAGTTCCAGGTAGGCCATTCTGTCGTAGAATCGAGTAGTAGATTCGTTGCACATATATACCAGATTGTGAAAGGACATGTGCACCTAACCAAACTCGACCTGGCCGTCCAAGATACTATGTAGCGAGTATATTGTGACAAACGTAGGCAGGTTTAACGGTCAATAAACGCGGACATGAATGGTAAAAAATAATGCGCATCTAATGCATCAACCTCATAATTCTGCATGCGAAGGATTCGTAGAGGCGGGCTCTGTGGTCGGGGTGACCAGACCAGGACCTTCCTCGTCGGCTTCATCGGCAGTGCTGTCTGCAGCTTCCTCCTGATCATGACCCCCATCCATATCCAAGTGCTCCTCCACGCGCGAAAACGCCTTCTCAAATCCCACCTTATCCCGTCCAAAAGCAGGTAGTTCACTCCCAAAGACAGGGGCAGCAGGCTCGGGCTCATTGTCGATCGAAACAGGGAGGAGAATGGAGGCCTCAGGAGGTTCGGGTGATTCATCATCATCATCTACCTCCTCGTCTGACATGTCTCCGGGAAGATGACCAAAAGTCCTGAAGCCGTTGCGTTTGATGCGGCGGAATCGTGTCTCAAAACCAGCAATCACATCTTGTAACTCGAGTTGAAGCTCATGCAGTGCATCTTGGACGGGATTAATGGGCGGTGAAGTATGGGTGCCAGCCTGAATCGAATTCGCCAAATCGGTGAAGTTGTTTGATCCTGAAATGAGGCGCAATAAGTGGAGCGTATGTATGCAAAGGACTCAAGGACTCACTCCCAAGCAAGGCATGATAACGTTGCCAATCCTGATAGGTCACATCACTAAGCCAGATGTAGTCGTATCCTACATCAGCTTGCGCGCTGTCGGCAATTTCTCTGATTTCCTCGGTAAGTTGCTTGACCTTTTAAGAACAGGAGTGAGCCTATGCGAGTCCGCAAAAAGTAACAGGAAACTTCACTTCTGCCAGCTCTTTTTCCAAATACACACCATACCACCCATTGACCACCTCTTCGGCGTGATTCAGATGTTTGGTAAACTTCGTGGCAACCTTTTCAAGAACTTTTGTCCACAAGGTAACTTTCTCGTCCACCGTCCGTGATTCTGTCTTCAAATTGTTGAGGTATGCCTCAGCACCTTTCAAGAACTTTTCGGTGTTTTCAACGAATTGGTTAACGACAGATTGTACATCGGCATTTGTGCTAAGCTCCTGTACCGCGGCCTTTCGCATTGCGACGAGGGTCTTGCGCAGTACTTTCTTTTTTTCTTTGATAGCCAGTTCCAACTTCTCCTCCCATTTTGTATGACGGTCCATAATGTTCCGGCGCTTCTCAGCTGTTTCGGCAAGCTTTTTGAGGCGGAGTTCCTCTAACTGCTCCTCGTCAAGTGGAGGGGTTTCAACATAAGCGTGTTCTTCTTCGACCTGAGGTTCTTCATCATGAAGCCCAATGTCTGCGTAGAAGGCTTCCAAGTCTATGTCATCGTCGGCCTGTGAATGAATTATTGGGGCAGATGAAGGGGACACCGTTAACGGGGAAGAGGCCTCCTGCGGTGGAGATGACTGCGTTACAACAGAACTGGGCTCCAAAACGGGACCAGTAGCCGAAGACATCTCGTATGCTCCTGTCGTGTCAGCGATATCAGCATCTTGCGAAGATTGAAAGTCGAAGGAGGACTCTGAGCTTTGATCTGAAGTTGAAGAGGATACAGTAGGCGAATGGGCAGGGGGATCAGCCAAAGAGGCCAGGGGTTCCACCTCCTCGACCTTTTCTGAGTGTCCTTGTACAGTATCGGAGTTAAAAGCTGTCTCGACAGCGACATGAGACGCATAAGGTGCGGAGGGTGACTGTTCTGTGAAAGGCTCATCGCCACCGCGGCTGAGCTCTTTGATCCGCTCCCAAATTTTCGCGACATGGGGGTCAACAAATTGGCGTCGCTGGGTACGCAACAAAATCAAAAGTTGTTTGAGAGCATGCGTTATGCGTTGCCAGACCGGACGGAGGTAGGGTCTGGCAGCTTGGTAACCAGAGAAAGTCCTGTCCGCGGCAAGGAGAATGTACGGTCGAACGGCACGCCGGTACCTGTTAGCGCTCGTAATGATAAGACGAAGGGGAGGCGCCAGAAAGGATTCGTATTTCTCCTCGATGGTAAATAGATATGGTTCAATGATAGCGCTGGCACGTTCCGCCTGCGGAGTGAGGTACTTGTGATACTGCGGAACAATGTACCTGCGATACTGCGGGACAATGACCTTATTCCATTGAGGAACAACACGATGATTCCACTCGCGTTGCGTGAGCAAGACGACGGGCCTTGAAATTTGAATGGCTCGGTTGGCAAAAGGCCTCGCGCGATCAACTAATGGTAGGACAGAGGGGTGGGAGAGTGCATTGTTCACGGCGGGGAAAATATATGGTTCCAGGATTAGTCGACGATACTCCGATAGGCCACGACAAACAGGAGACTTGAGCTCTGCATCATGAGGGCATACAGAGAGTGAATAAATAGTGAAAAATAGCAAGAGATAGCGCAGCAGAACATCGGCGAGACTTGCGTGTCTATCCTTCCGCTTCTATTGGGCCCATGGAATGAGATGGGTCAAGAAGTCATCCCGTACGACGCACCTTTCCTCCATTCTTGGATTTTCGCCCCGCCCTGTTCTTCTTTGACTGGGGACCTCTCTACAGATGACGGAACCAATTAGTTATGGTGAAGACCAGTCGAAGACATGACCCACCGCATCACGCGATCCGTCCTCTTGAGAATCGTTGTACAAGTCTTCTCTCAATTTCCCATTTGCCAGAAGTTGTTGTTGAGTATTGTGTGAGGCGGTTGCCTTTGAAGTTGCTGCCAGCGGAGAGTCAGAACCTTGAGAGCTGGTCCGAGGAGGGGCAGCAGGAGCTCGTCGTATTGTAACCATTGTTGAGGATGTTTGTAGACTGTCGATCAAAAGTACTAGTAACCCAGAAACCAGTGGATTAAAACGACAGTAAAAAGGTGAAAAGTGAAGACATGAGATGAAAAGCTGCGTCGCTCTCGAGACATGAACAAGGTCAGCCACTGACGTGGGACGTGGGACGTGATTATGTAATTTAATGATATGATCAACAAATGATTATCATCCCCGTCGTCCGTCGTCTGTCTCCCTCTCAACGGGAAGAACAGTCAGAATGCAAGTCACCAGGTCGTCATCACAGGGGCATCTTACAACCTACGCCCACAGAAAAATTAGGTCTAGGCCTCTCCATGCTTCATCGTCGCCTATCAAAACTACAGACTCTGAAGACTTGACTCTTGCTGAAATGACTAGACGCATGAAGAAACGCGCTCGGCAGTCTACCAACAGCCCTCACCTCGTTCATGAGCAGAGCTTCACGGACTCCCAGAAATTATTGAAGAAGGCTAAAAATAGCCACTCTGCAACTTCTCCGCTCCTCTCTGACTCGGATATCAAATGCTCCTCATCCATTTTCCCTTTGGACCCCCTGGTTTCTCTCAACAACGGGACTAACAACTTTCAATATCAGACTCCTTTCAATTTATCACCTGTCAGTTCCCCGACGGCTCCTGATTCGATGTCTCCTGTTCCGCCTTCTCGTCGTCAGCTCTCTCGTACTAGTTCTCGTAATCTCAAAGAAAATAAAAGTGTCAAGCGTCTTGCTTCTCCTTTTCATAGTCGTTCCGTCTCGAGAGCTTGCTCCAGATCAGGTTCAAGAACTAACTCGCCGAAGAAGAAAGTCAAACGCCCCTCATTCTATATCAAAGCCCGTACTCGTTCAGAGGCGAATGCTCATTTGGGTGAAAATGTAGATGAACAAGTGCTGTTTCCTGCTAGCGGATCTCTCCCCACTTCGGGCTCTATGAAGTCTGCTACATGTGACTCTCGTCTGGCTAATAGCTCTACTGCCTATATGCTACAGAATCTCTCGGGACAGGACTGGCTCAGACCTGCGAAGGCGCTTTCTCATAGCCCTTTTCCTGAAGATTATGTGCCCCCTGGAACGCCCTTCCAAGAATGGTATCTCTCACCTGAGGCCTTCCTTGACGGAATTCCGCGGCAAACTTCGACTCCAATCGTCATAAAGGGCCAGCATGTAGACCAAAATGGAAAACTCAATGTGCCTAACACCCCCAATCCTACCCACGACCTTGACCATTCGGATGAGAATTCAACGAGCTCGTGCAACACGAAGGAACCCGAATTTCGTCGACGTACGCTGTGGCAATTAAACAAAAATGATAGTATTTTTTCCTCTTCTATTGACACCTCCACGACGATCTCTTCCATCTCTCAATCCAAGCGCATGCGTCTGCAAAGCACTGTTCAGGATGATACCATGTCGTTGCCAGACTCTGCTCAGTCAGTCACTAATCTGAGTGGGATGCTTGACTGTCTTGACATTGACGGTATGTGTTGTTGACGATGCCTTTATTTAGAACCCCCCGCCATCACTACGAAGGCTCGGTCTTTGTAGTGTGCATATAGTCTCTCGCTCGCTTTTCCTTCCGTCCCTTTTAGCCATTGGATGCTCACTTTTGCCTACGGGATCTCACGTTTTGTATTCAATAGGATTAAAGAGCTATTCTGCGAGCATCGTACAACGCTCCCGCTCTCTTGATATTGTACCGAACACCGCTATTCTAGACACGTCGATCGGTGCACACCAAGCAGCGGCCAGGAGACGGGATCGAGCAAGCACTATCCGCGCATCTGATTATATGGCCAAACCGGCTAACTTGGTGCCATGCAGTGGAGAGACGTCGACCGTTGTTACGGCCTTGACTACACGAACGCGTTCGGGTACTATTCGCCCCGTGCACCCGCCTACTGTTCCTCTGCCCAGTAGTTTCCTCGGAGCCAAACCCCGTCTATCTACAAAACAAGGCCAACCTCACAGCAATACGTCGTCTGACCTTTTGGTTTCCGCAGATATCGACAAGAAGTCCTTTGTTTCCTCTAGTCCCTCTCAGAGCGAACCAATGCCGATAATGCATTGCTCAGGCATTCAGGGAATGGCACCGGAAAGCATGGATATTGATGTAGATCACGAGGAGAGTGATGATGAGCTACTTCTTGACCGCAAGGGTTGGAACTGGGACGGGAGATGGAATTAACCAGCTGTTTTAGCCTCCATATTTCAGGTCGGGATGTCGGGATACGGACCTTTGGAAGTATACCCTATACTCAGGCACTTTCGGTAGCTGTTCTCCTTCCTAGAACACTGGACTCACAAATGATGACCCTTTCCTCGGTTCCATTCGTGTACACAACTGCGATTTTCCTCGTAGCCTAATGCCATCGTGTTTATAATAAAGTGTTATCAGTGTGTCCACACCTTGTCGTGCGGTGTCCACCACGTGCACGTGAGCAATGCCATTCATCCGAGTCCAATTGTGGCATATCGTTCTCATCACCACACCACGTTTTCCTGACAATTTGACAGCTAAGATTTGGAACAAATGGCTGACAATCCGACTCTGCGGGATACAGAGCGGCCTTTCTCACTTGAGTATCCCTCGGGCTTGTCGTCGAAACAGCGCCGAGTGATTTATGAGGGCCAAGTGCGCTCTTTCTTGGAGGCCTCTGAGATTGTAGAACTGGAAGAAGATGTTCTGGACGACATCCTTGACGGGTTTGACGGGTTTGATGAAGAAATCAGCGATGATGTCTCAGGCGAGCAATGCTTCTTCCCTAAGCGAAAATTAGACCGGGACGCTGCAGGGAATGTCGAGCTTCTCTTGCCTTACGGCTTTTATATCTTCTTTGGACCACAGGGTACGGATATACTCAATATCCTCGGTTACGGATGAAAGCTTATATCTTGTGGAAATGCTTGCGCACCAACTTTTTTTTCCTTCTAGAGAACATGGCGTCTCGTTGGACGAAACAACAAACTCAGGGGATGACCAATCATCTCAAACAGAGAGGAATGCCCTTCCCCTATAGACGTGTGGTATGCTAACAACCAGTTTGCAGGGCTGGCGTCATTCATGAAAGAATATGTAATCAACCGTGTAATCCCAATCCCTGAATTACTTTGTGCCTTTGACATATACCTGGTAGGGAGACGGGAGCTTGTTAAGGAGCGCACCTATTCAACCCCTCTGACCAGTGCGAGGAATTGCAAAAGAAGAAGCCAGGAACTTTGGTATATTTTCTTCAAGTTGTTCTTTCGGGAGAGTAAGCGCATGCTGTAATTCATCCTGACGGACTTTGACGTCCCAGATCAGGCTGCAGTTGCGCGAGCGATTGCCCCAGTATAATACCATTCAGGACGCCATCGATCTTATCGCTTCCTCTCAGCGTATACTCGTTTTGACGGGTGCTGGTATTAGTAGGTCTAAGTCGCTCAGAACCAAAAGGCCGTTGCTCACAGTGCACGGGAGCGAGGCGTATCATGTGGAATTCCAGACTTTCGCTCCCGCGATGGCTTATATGCAACGTTGAAAGAAAAGGGGGACTATGAGCTCGATGACCCTCAACAAATGTAACGTTGTTTCCCGCGGCTGTTGACATGCGACATTGATTTGGACCGAATTAGGTTTGATATACGCTACTTCAAGGAAAATCCATCCGGTACGTGAGCAACTCTCGTGTCCCCTGGCTTGGTTAGCTTGCAGGCTCGCTAAACGGTCTGTAGTGTTCTAGTTGCGTGGGAGCCGCTTTGTTGAAATACCCTGAAGCTTGACATGAAATGGTTTGTATCAACAGTTCTTTTGCAAGACAAATCTACCCATCAAACTTCACGCCGTCGCCATGTCATCGTTTTGTCAAGCTCATTGAGGATAACGGGCAGGTGAGTACCCTCTATCTGCTGTGCTGTCAGCCCCAGATACCCATGTTTGCAGCTTCTCCGTGTGAGTTATATTTATCCGTCTAGCCCGATTTTGATGACCTATCTCACCTCATCCCCGCACAGAACTATACACAAAATATCGACACACTTGAGACTGTAGTCGGTGTACAAAGCGTCTTGCAATGTCATGGATCCTTTGCAACTGCGTCCTGCTTAGAATGCCGCGTCCGCGTGCCTGGTAATGCCATCGAGCGAGAGATCATGCAAGGAGAAGTGCCCTTATGCAAGGCCTGCAGTGATTCTGAGAAGGCACCGAGAACGGTTAGCAAGGGCAAGCAAAGACGCAGCAAGAAGCGGGGCAGTGACGACGACGACGACGACGAGCCTCTGTTCCCACCCTGGATAATGAAGGTTATCACTTTCCTCGTTTTTGGCCCCCCATTTACTGAAGCAGTGCTGCAGCCTGACATCACGTTCTTTGGTGAAAAGCTAACCGACAATTTTGAAGAGTGTCTGGAAAACGACAGGGAACAAGCTGATCTCCTGCTTATAATAGGCACATCGTTGAAAGTCGCGCCAGTGTCTGACATTATAAGTGGGTCCCCATCATCAGCTACTGAGGGTCAAGTGTGATGACATCCTTTGCTAGCGCACATGCCTCATTCTGTGCCCCAGGTCCGTGCTGGTTTGTATCTGCCTGCCAAATAGACCCCAATATATATATGATAGATTCTGATCAACAAAACACCGGTGACACATATCAATCCCGATGTCTGTGCTACCTCTTTCTGTTTCGCCACTCTTTTTCATTGCGGTTACCAGATTATCCTTCTGGGGGACGCGGACAGTATCATTGAGCATCTCTGTGAGAAGCTTGAATGGACCCTACCACCCGCAAACGCCGGACAATATCTAAGTGTGCCGCACCCTGCATTGACGAAGCGCCGATCGCAAGAGCATATGGGTCCTGCTCCTAAACGAGTGGCAGACAGGTATGTGAACCCCTAAGAATTCAAATCATGTGTAGCCAATGTGTCCCCCCAGTCACATTTGGCTTTTTGAGGGTGCAGAAGGCGGCAAGTGGTTATCCGAATTTGAGGCGACGCGGACACGAGTCGCTCAGACATCTGATCCGGCCAGCGACGCTTTACCCTCGCCTGCAGTTGATGGCCCACGGGATGCGAAGAGGGCGCGGGTGCTATGATGTCACTCTCGATGGTACGCCTCGATAGGTTTATCGACGTAGCCGTAAGCGGAACGCATTTTTCGACATCCGCGAATGTGGATCAAGGTAGTCTTCATAGAAGCCAACAATAAACTCCTCCGCCTTGAAACCAAAGCGATTGTAGAGTAACTTTTTGGATTGAGGTCAGTGATATTGATCGACATATAGAGACAACCGTCATACCATTGCTGGATTGTTCGTGGATACATGGAGAGTAATATCTTTGTTTGGGTTGCGATCGATGAGATGAAATAGCATCACACTGGAAGCGATCTCGGGTCAGTTATACCTTAACCGGAGATGACGTGCCTACGTTGCGATTTGAGCATTCTCCCAGCCAGCGCGCACGGCAAGATAAGTAATGTAAGTTTCTGCTGGCGAACTGAGAATAGCACATCCAATCACAAGACGCTTGTACATTGCAACGATAGTTGCCCGCTCAGGCACATGCCGCAAGGAGTCACTGACTGGTAAAGGTTAGGGGGGTCCAGTCAGCCAGCACGCCTCATTGATGTATGACGAAGAGGCGAACCATCAATTCCAGACCAGAATGAGCGATGCAACAAGTCGTGGACTTGCGGCAGGTGTTCAGCCGTCAACGTCACGTATGTGATAGGCGCAACAGATTCTTGAGCCAACTCCCGGTCTGGGCTGCTCTGCATCAATACTTTGACGAACGCAATTACGGACTGGGCATACAACTTCAGCGCGTAATGCGCGCGAATGTCATCCATGAGATCCATCCAAGAGGTCTTCGCTTCCCAATCAGCGGCAACCACGGGCGAAGGGCGAGAGACAATGCCGTTCAAGCGTGACAGGAAGGAGCTCTGGTACGGTGTCGTTCTTACGTGGTAGAGAGCACGAAGCACCTCAGGATCGCACTCGGATATATTAGGCGCTGGAGGAAGAGCGGTGAGGGGGGCTGCAGGATGCTTGGGACGAAGGAGGGGCCGCGGCAAGTTATGGGTTCGCAAGTGCTGAGAAAGGACATGTCATAAGTAGCACATACTTTCGACGTTCAAATTAGCGACGTAAGACCTACGCGTTGTACCTTCAGCTTCCGCAATATGATGGCTTCTGCGACGGTCAGCCGTCCTTGTGATCTCTCCTCGAGTATCTTTATAAGACTCGCCTCCTCGGGCGCAGAAAGGAGCGAATACGGTCTTCCCTAGGTTGCACAGACACGTCAAACCAACCTCTCCGTCGTGGGGCGCTGGAATGGGGCGTACTCACAAGCTCATCCCTTTCATGCCGTTCCTCCAACTGGTCCCTGACTTGCGCATACTGCGTCAGGAGGGTCCCAGCGACGTTGTCAAAAGTCTCATCCTCGCTGTTGACAGAGGCATATCTCGATATGAGGAGATCAAAAAGGGGCTGGAGGGAGAGTGTCGGGACCGAAGAGCTCCTGGATGTCGTAAGTGATGTGCGTGTTCTCCTTTTCTTTGTAGCAGGGAGTCGTCTCTGGTACGACTCCGGTTAATGACAGATGTAGGCGTATTTAGAAATTTGAAACCGCACAGTTGATCTGTCCATGTACACGTCGTCGTCGTCACTGTCGTCCCGATCCTCCAAATATTCGGCTGTTGTGTCTAGCAGAGCCTCCATGTTGAATGGAGTCCTAATTCTGGTTATGAGGAGCGGGGGACAATCATGGGCGGGCCGGCAACTTGGAGCCTTACAGAAATAGCACACAGTGACATCTGACCGTCCAAGAAAAACTAGCTTATATTTGACGCTACATCGTAGAAGAGTATACATGGGTGAAAAGTCGACAATAAAATCGTGCTACAATGTGGAGAAGGTCATGGAAGTTAGTTAGATCCCTGTTGTCGAATGTCGAACGTTTGACCAAACGCCTCTAGGCTCTAGGACGTAGATAAACCCGGACGCGCCATGGGTGATAATAATGCTACGACTGACGGCGACCGCGGACAGTGAGGCCGGCGGTATACGTCGATACGTCCCAACCATCTTTGACTAAGGCATCATGAACAACAGGCCCAAGGACAGCCTTACCACCAGGTGAATGTTTGCCGCGTCCAGTGATGAACTGCATGGGGTGAGCTACAGTTTCGCTCGTGGGCGTTATCGTCTGAGTATGTAGGCAATCAAGCTCACAATTAGAAGCGCCATAGTCCCTGAGAAATTCCTTAGCAAGAATGACTGCTTGGGCAGCAGTGGTATAATGCAGGTCGAAAGTCGTAACAGATGTGGTAGTTGTTCTGAAAAGGTGGTCAATCGGACATAAAATCAAAAACAATCATCTAGCTAACTTTGTCGTGAGCACGCGGGCTCTTTCGATATCCAATTCCACGTTCCAGATCTCTTCTTGTAATCGGCGTACCTAGATGGGGATATACACCATAAGGAGCGTTGACACAGCGCACTCTGCTTCAAACGACATGGCGCGAGTCGGGATACGCACCTCTTCAACGTGGAATACGGCGACCTGTCTTCCCAGGTTCTTCGACTTCCCTTTTTTCCAAGCCTTGTCTGCTGATGCCAACGCTTCTGTGAGACAACCCTTTAGGTAATCTAGCCGCTGGTTCTCTGTGACATTGTCCTTGCCCTTATCGCTCATCTGATGGGTGGACACCCCGGGCGCATTGTCAGAAACAAGATTAGGTGGCGCAAAATGATTTGTGGACGCAGATCGCCTCCGGCGCGACACAATGTTCCATTCAATTTGTGGTTGAGATGTGTGTGTGGGACGAGGGATGGATTGAGGTTCTGCGCGGGGAGAAGTAGGGGATGGGATATTGTGCAATATTTTCAAGGAGCCATTGTCCCCCAACGGAGGCGAACTTTGATGATACGAGGTAGTCGTCCATTCTGTAGCATCATCCGTGATGCCGCGCAGGAGTAACACGAGGTCAAGTGCGTCATCTTGTCGCAACCCGACTGCGCGTAAGCACAGTTGAGCGTCCGAAAGGAAACGTTTTTGCCCCTCGGCATTTAGTTCGCCATATTCGTCGGTGCTCAGGAGGATCTCTTGTAAGCGATGTAACGCTGTCATGTCCAGCGGCGAGCCATCGTTATCACTTGCATTGATGATGGCGTTGAGTGCACGGCGAACAGCTGCCGCAGGCGATTTAGACTCAGGTGAGTGAAAGAAGGATTTGAAGAAAGATTCAGAGCGAGAGGGGAGGAGGGTGGCAAGTTGGGTAGAAATGGATGATATCGAGGTCCAGACATCGACGTCAGAGGATCTTTTGGGTGTGATGAAACGTGGGTCATGACGAGAAGTATTGCTGGAGCCATTTCGTCGTTGTGGTCGCAAATCATGGTGTGCGGTGACTTTGAATACATCTTTCCTCTTTTTCTTTCCTTTTGCACTGATAGCCTGCTGCACCGGCCCAGGCATGGGAATGTGGTCATCATCTTGGACATTGGACCTGTTTCCTACATCGTCTGGAAGGTACTCCTCGGCTAAAAGGAATTGGATGGCGCGTCCGATATCGACGTCTTCAGTACACCCTCCCTCGACTCTGGAATTGCTGATGGCATACTCCAAGTGTGTGGATGGTATTCCCGGAAAAGCGGCCTGTAAGAAGCCGAGGGGAGTTGTGAAAGAGGCTGCACTGGAAGTGGACCGTGGAGAGGCCAACGGAGATGTGGCGTCGGTAAGAGTAGAATGTACCGAGAAGCCTTCATAGTATCCTCCTGCGGCACTGCTGCTGAGCGAGCTACCATCGATATGAACGCATAATGATGCCTCATTTATGAGCTGTTCATCATGATCGGCTCCTGTGGCAAGTTCGGTGAGGGTTTGACGTAGTGTGCGAAGCTGCCACGTTGTTGGTGTGCTAGAATCAAATTCGGAGAGGAAGGCAGCGATGAGGGAGCTATCCAAAGAGGGAAACTCTAACTGAGGTGTGCGGCCGAGGAACGTACATGTACAGTAGCAGTCGGACAGAACACGTGTTCCAGTAGTGTCATGGTCATGATTAGGATCTAATATAAAAGTCGAAAAAAAAATGGCACTATTACCTGTAGCTCGTCCAACAATGTCAGCTTGGTCATGTTCCTTTTAATTTAACGTGTGATGGATCTTGAATAACACGCAGCGCTCTGTTGCAAGTTGTTGACATGCCAGTGACAATGGCAATGGCAAAGAAAGTCTGCACTGCCTCGTGGGAAGCTACGGTGCACCACTTCATTCATTTACACTGAGACCATTCCTTTTCCTGCGCCCTTCAACCGATTTCCTAACCAATCCACATCAGGCTAGCGCAGGAATGTACTGCAGGACGATTTTCGACCTAACTAGTGATGTCGTACGGGACTATAAAATCCTCCGGAAGAGGTTAGGCAATATTACGAACGCCTATTTCGATTTCTCGATAGTTCTTTCAATGCTCTTTTAATACCAACACCAGCACTTCTCGTATCATCTTATTTTGTAATCTCATTACTTACCTGAATGTCTGAGCCTGTACTCTGTAATCTACGACGACTCCTCAAACCATTGGCGCAGTACCTAATTAAACCCGAGAGTACCAGTCGTCGGAAAGGAGCCACGGAGATACTCGAGTACAGACTGCGGGCACAATAAAAAAAAAGATCGCGAATATTTTACCGTCGCCTTTTTCGCTTACCACTCATTTCAGAAGTAAAAGAATGATAGTCCATAATCCGGAAGCCGAAGAGAAAATCACTGTATTCTATTAGATAGCGAGGAATCCGAGCTCTGTCTACAGTAATGCACTGCCCTGCCATGGACCTTGAAGGAAGCGGTATTATAGTCTACCGGTGTATCCTCCAGTCCATACCAACTGCCATAATAATCCTCACGATTAGGGTGTATCCAGTGCAGTGGTACTGTGGTGTGGATTGCTGTGGTGTGTGTGGATTCCTGGCCGTGAGTTAGGAGTCCGGGCCGGGACTGCGCTCGAATGGGCTGTGTTGGCTGCGCGTGTCGTGTGCGGTTCGTCGCCAGCGGGTAGCTACCCACACCCACTTGATTTACGACGATTTGCCCCCTCATATAGATATACACAAAATGCTGTTCTATGTCTCGATTCTTGCACTCGTAACACTATTTCTCATGTGTAAGTCGCGCAACATTGTTCTCATAAACCAACCTGACCGTTGCCGCAGTGCTATACCGTTACCACGCTCACTTCCCAGCTCCTGATCGCCTACGTGCAATCATCCCCAGCCACTATCGGATGAACTATGCACCACTTTCGACATTTTCTGACCAAGCAGCTGCTGGTATGACGAGCTCGACATTCGATATCGAGGCGGACAACGTCTTCCAAGGAGATTCCAGGGTTGGACTTGACGAGCAAGGAACCCGAGAGGTCATGGAAATTATGAGAAGGGAGAATGTCAAGTAGGCGTTTGCTTTTACTTGTTTAAGTCCTAGCTCCTCACCTGGACCAAGTTTTGATCAGGCGAGACTAATCCGTCATCAACGTTATCTGGCAGCAAATGGTATCGACCCTTCGGGTGAGCCTCTCCATTCTTGTACATGATCTTCTCTGCAACCTCCCACCCAGGCATACCCCTCGATGCAAAGGCGGTCACACGTCTGTAATTGCTCTCTGCTTTATCTGTCCCCACAGTATATGCCATCGTGCCAGTTTCAGCCATCTGCCTATGTGTATTTATTGTGGGCTTTCCTGATTGCCGTGCTATTGAAGCAACCATCATGGCGTGCCGTGAAAGTGGCCATCTGGCATGATTCTGATCAATTAGGTTCTAGCTACGAGAGCGAGCGCTTGAATCAAATCACAAGAACTTTCCTGTTGGGACAATCGTCTCACGTGTGTTTTTCGCAGTTTAACGGGCATATTTGCGGCCAGTAGTAGTGCCTCTAAATATATCCATATCCCCGGCGTGTTCGCTTGATGGCGGCCATGGCTCTAGAGGTAGGCCCTTGTCCTCATCGTGCGTTCCAAATTATTTCAAGCCATATCAGGTAATATCTACGGAAAGAAACTGAGATGGCTGCATCTCCATTTGAGTAATGAATGACTCTGGATTGTTCTCGACTCAGTCTCGCTAAGCTTTATGCCGTGGTATACGGATTATTGCCAACCCGTCGGTAGAATACCTCTTTTCTGACCGTTCAACATGTATATTTCTATGCGTCCATTACAATGAAAAAATACTGCAGATGCTGTCCGAGATGAAACAAGGACAGGATGGTTGTGGCATCCAGCCGCTCTGGTATCCGCGGTGCTGAGCACACGGATTTCTTGGTAAACCCGCGGATGCCCGGGCTTATTGTATAATGGGTCTCATTTCTCAAGAAGACAAGTCTCCGTTAGGTAGTAAAACGTTGAAGATTGACAACTAATAGCCGATCGCACCTCCCGTCTACTGTACGTTCGAGCGCAAGGTACGGTGCTCACGTGTCCTCAGCCTCAGAAAGGCAACGGCAATTTTTGGCGCTTTCCCCGCTTTCCCGCTTTTGGCGGGTTTACGATAAGCCACAATACAAGTCAAGAAGTCAAGAAGTCAACCTAAACTTGCTAGCTATGAATAGTATAGATAGATGAAGTGGCATGTCAGATCAGAGATTTCCTGTAACCATTCTAAGGCATATCCAACTTGCGGGCATAGAAACAGCCAAATTTCTGAGATCAGATACAGTACTGCCTAACTTTTTTGATCAGCTACTTCTTTTCCGTTTTCCGCTTGCACAACCGCAAAACAGTAAAGTGTAGAATTACTGTAATTCTAGTTACTGATGAGGGCATTGAGCGGCGGGCATCTACTGATACTGATTCAGAACGACGTCTGGGATTCCTACTGATGTGATGTGGTCGCTACTGCAATATTAATTCTTCGTTTGCGCAGGTGGGTTGCGCTGCACTGCTTAGGAGGAGGAATGGCCCTCTTAGTTGCGTCATTGAGAAGGTTGTACATGGTGTCGCCAACCCACGGACAGGATTTGAGTGCCTCATTGGTTCAGTTCTCTCGGTTGCTCGAAGCGAGTGAGTCCTCCATCAGACGTGTACGTACGAATACAGTAGATATCTAAACTCCATCATCATCAAACGCCGTACTCTCACGACGTACTCTGTTGTTCGGTGAATCATCACCTATGCTCGCGATCAACCCGTAACTTACGAGCAGGTGTGTTTCAACTCCTAAACCAGGTGGCTTATATCTAGCTGTCCATAACTCTGTCACTTGCGTATTAGTAGGTTTCAAGATCCGTGCGGTGGCCGACCAGTTACTAAGGTCGAAAAGAGCTTTTCAAAATATCCGGTTTACGCAACCCCGTACCTACATTCACAAGCCATACCAACATGATCCTTCCGTGGGCACCGACTCAAAGGCGCAGCGGCACCGAATGGCGGTCAGCATTGAGCAATGACCAAATGGTCGGAGTGTACAGCAATTCTATAGTTGGAAAGCCATCCACCGTTTATAGGATCGTGTGTCATCCTTACCCGATTTGGCACCAATCGGCACTTTTTCACGCCTCATATTTGGCCAAAACCGGATATGCTTAGCCGGTTGTGCTATCTAATGCACTGTCTAGGCTGCTGCACCACATGCTTGAACCGCTTACTTTCGACAACCGGAGACTACGGCCTAACCTTTCTCCTGGTCCTGATGATCATATTCTCGGGCTCTTTTCGACACAGGCCAGTCATACATGGCGCATCGCGAATTCCGCTCGCTCGACTAATTTATTGTAATTGTCCCATGTGCTCTCAGGTATCTCCTCCAAATTCTCGTACCACCTTATCACCGCAACCCCGAAAGGGCAGCACCTGATCTACGTGCGCGGGGAGCTAACCTTTTCGTAGCCGCCTAGATCCGGATTTCCGCGGTTCCTCATTGCGATCGGTCGCATCCATTCATTGCATGACACAAGCAGCATGTTGTCAAGTCGGTTTGTATACATATTAGAGAAGCAATCGGAATATGAAGGGTATAAGTACAGACCAGGTCCAACCTTCTGTCGTCATCTACCTGGTGAACACCCACTTCTAAAAGCTACTCTCAAATCCCAAATCATCTTCCTTTCATCCATCTATTTCCCCCATCTCTCCAAATCTACATGGCCGTCATCGATTCTTTCAAAGCTAATGCTACGAGTGTGGAGGTACTTCTTTTTGTATTCCTCGCATAGACGAGGATTAACATTTCTCACCTAGTTCTCTTGGCCCGCGGATCTGACTGGGCTTGAACGTATTATGCTCTCGGCTCATGGCGATCTGCAACGCCTTCTCAGGTGGGTCTTTGCCCACTCTCATTTGCGCCTTGTCTGACTGTCATGGTGAATGAAGCGCATTTTTCGCACGCACGATCAACATCAAGCCGATATATGCTCACACATCACCTCGTACGCATATCGCCTCACCTGAGGAGCCCATAACGCAGCGCCGCGAAGTCCACCTTATCTGCTGCGGCAAGACGGCTTGCATTGCCACAAGCAGTGTTACTATTACGTCACCGGTATGCGAGCGACTCTTCATCGACGAAAGATTCGCCATCGGGCAGATGTTCCGTAAGATGCAGACACCACCACAATTTGCCCTCCTCGAGTGCGGTACCAGGATCGAAGACGGCAAGCCCGTCCTGTGGCGGCGATACACCCTCTCAATGGAAGGATTCGAATGCGATATTACGGAGGTATTCCCCGACCGGGATATGTTCACGCAAGGCGAGCAGTGGCTCAGCCGAGAGGTCATTAGTGCCAAGGAGACAGATGCTGAGAAGAGCAAGCGGCGATATGCTGCCAATACTGTTCTTTTCGCGGCTGCGTGACTATTTAATAGAAGACACGCGGACTCTACCGCACACGCCATTGGAGGAACCACGTGATTTAGCGTGTTCCCCGTTGTATCATATCATATGTTTATCGTACATCGTACGCTGTCTCCGCCAACCTCCCATACATGTAATTCGTCATATTCCGCCTGAATCGGTTATAATAGCGCAGTGTTTCACATGTTCCTCCCTGTCGAGATTCTGGAAATAATCGTGCAAGAGATTCTGCATTCCCAGTCTCGCGCCTTCTCTTCAATCTCGGCTTTGTCCATGGTTTCGCACCAATTTCGCCACATTGCTCTTCGAGTCTATTTCTCGCGGCTGACCGTGCATAAACTCCCGAAGGCAGGCAGGATAAACGATATTCCGAACAGTTGTTCTTGGGTCCGGTGAGGCGGGTGACGGGTGTATGCGTGTCAACTGCAGCTGAAGCGATGCATTCAGGCATCTTTCGACGACCATGCAGATTGTCGAAAAGAAGGCATTTCCACTCCATCGCATGAGACTTAGATCATTGGAGCTGTCTTGCGAAGCCGTCTCTACATTCTCCCTCGGTGCAAGTATTCTCCTCGTCTTTCCCGGCCTGCCAAGCTCTCTGGTCTCGCTCAAAATTACGTTCTTGCCGCATATTAGTCAGCTGTTGTTGAGGGAAATCACCAGGCAATGCAAGAATCTGAAGGAACTAGAGCTGAGCGTTGTAGAACGACTAAGCACGGACTGTTGCTGGGCTTGTCTTGAAGAATTGAGCACTTGCGTCATGCACTCCCCCATTGGCCCAGACCCCCCGTGCGACACCCCTGTAAACTTGGCCGTGGGTGACAGACGGTTCTCCGAGACATGAAATATGCTCACTGTTTCGTCTTCTAGACGTTCTACGCTAGGTTCTTGAAGCCGCTGGGAAGTCTGCGACGCCTCTCTGTCGGGGTTTTCCTTTCTTCTCCGGCGGTCTTGAAGGACCACATAGACGATCATTCCCTAGCAGAAGAGCATCAGCAGCTCACATGTTTCACTTTGGACGATTCTTTCTCTGCTCCTCACACGCCCGCCATTGATGGCCAGATGGACCGCCCTCGGGTACAATCGTACGGAAGACCTGCAGGAGGGGGAGATTCCATGAAAGTTATGGGCAGCACCATAGGCTACAGGCCCTACACGCCAGCAAATTGCGCACTTTGCTGGGAGGCCCACGCACACCGTACTCGTGAGGATGAGCTGATGGCGACGATGAGGCTAGCGCAGAACCTCAGGAGCTTGGAGTTGGTTCGATGGAGCTCTTGGTTTAACTCGCTAGAAACTACGCCAAGCCAGTCCCCCATAACCGACAGAGCACGGAGCAACCAGAGCGGAGGAGCTGCGTTGGGGGATGCACAATGGGCTACATTCGAGGTCCAGAGAAGCGAAAGAAGAATCAAAGTCCGGCGGAGGTCCTAGAACCAAATAAAAGTGTGCCTTGGCTGGTTTTTAATTGGCTTAACGTAGCATACGCCACCCCCTGTAAAATACAACGATCTGCTAGGCGCACAGTGGCCCTGTCCGTAACAGATAACAAAGATTCAAGGAAATGCGAGTATTACTCCTAACATACCTCCGACGAGGCTCGTTACTGGTATATATTACCGGGGACAAGCAGCCCGGACCAATGAGGGAGAGAAAAAGGGAGACATTGCGAAATCCCCAAGTGAAAGTTGTGGATGATCATTGACAACCCCCGCAGAGGGCGATTAGATAACAAAGTAGTGATGATCCCGCGCCAGTGTGTCATTTAGGTGTGGCCTGACGCCAAAGTTAGAACAAGAACAAGAACTCGACTGCCACACTTCGCGACTACAATGGAAATGTGCGAGTATATTAGTGAGACTGCCTTTAGTGAACCCGATACTGGACGCACCTCTGTGCCCAACACGATAGCAAGACTCAACCATCTACGACGCGCTCGATTATCACCTCATATCATGGACTCCTCGCCTGTCACTAACACCACTAGCCGAGCACTTTACGAAAAGTCGGCCGAATTCGCGAGGCTATACTACTTTTTCGAGAAACTAACCCAACCACGATCCCTTGGAAGGAGCCCAGATCAAGAACGGACGTCTCGCGTGGCCGCGGCCGATGGCTCTGTTCCAGAAGATATCGCACCTCTTCTGAAGCACTTGTCAACCATCCTGACGAAGGATGAACCTATACACGGAGATGAACTTGAGGCCAGTGAGGCCCAGGTGAGCATCCCGGACACACCCACGACCGCATTAGCACCCACCTTTGCTACGTCCCCCTCACCATCACCCGTGACTACCCACGCGACTCTCGATCGTCCCACGTCGACAATGCGTCCCCGGCGGTATACGCTGGCAGGCCCGGGGACATTACAAAACACGCAATCTGTCCAGGCGCGATTTCCGCTGAGGGAGAAACGGTACCCGTTCACATTCAAGCTGCTGTTGCACAAGCTGTACGATCTCGAAGACTGGGCGGCCAAGGTACAGCAAGTCCTCGCCGCGAGCCAGGAGCAGTTTCGCCCGCTCAATTCCGCGCCGGCCAACACCACCCTCACGGGCCCGCGATCGCCCGGCTCTCCGACCAGCAGCGGAGCCTCCTTTTCGGGTGAGCCCTTTGGGCCACCCATTCTGGAGTCGCCCACGCGCCGACAACGCACAATGTCTGTATCGAAAGCCAAGGCCGAGGGCGGCGGTGGCTCCCGCTCAGGGCTTGCCACAGCAAAGCCGCCGCGAGCGTCCCGTGCGGTGAAGAAACGGATCGTCAATCGCCGGCGATCGACGTGCGGACTAGGCGTCGAAAAGAAGGGGGAGTGGATGTACGACGCTGCAGTGTCGTCTGTTGACATGGAGCATATTGACGCTCGGGGGCAGGAGTCATTGAGAAGACGGAAGCGTGTGCTTTCCTCAGTGGGTTTTGCGGAAGGGGAGAGAAGACATGTTGTTCGTGATATTACCGACGGAGGTTTTTACAGGCGACAGTACGGTTGCACTCTGAAGAGTCAGAGTTAACCCTTGGACACCTTGTTGGACAGTTGAAATGTAGTTGCAGATGGCAGAAGCACGTGACTACTACTGTACGAGCTTTAATTACGTTGACATTTGCATTTGAACTGATAAGATAGTAGCAACCCCAGACACACTCAGTATTTTAGGAATATAATCACACGTAATTTGTCGGAGAACCAGTGAAATAACTTGAAATCCTAGTGTACAATATGATAACAAACAACTAAGTAACAGTGGACTACGTGCGCTCCCCACGCAGCCGACGCGCGAGTGCAAGATCTTTAGGCTGGATGGTAACACGCTTCGCATGAATAGCAGCAAGATTGGTATCCTCAAAGAGGGAGACAAGGTAAGCCTCGGCAGCCTCTTGTAATGCCATTACAGCAGACGATTGAAAGCGCAAGTCGGTCTTTACGAGGAGTCAGATTCAGATCTGAAGGCGAAATATTATTGCCTACCTTGAAGTCCTGCGCAATCTCGCGGACAAGACGTTGGAAAGGGAGCTTGCGAATAAGAAGCTCGGTTGACTTTTGGTAGCGACGAATTTCACGCAAGGCGACAGTTCCTGGACGGAAGCGATGGGGCTTCTTTACACCACCAGTAACCGCCTATCGAACAATGACTTGGCACCATTGATAATCAGATAAAAATAAAGCTCACCGCCGAGGAGGTTTTGCGTGCCGCAGACTTGGCAGCTAGCTGCTTACGAGGAGCCTTGCCTGGGAAGTAAAGTTAGGGATAAAGTGGCGACGGTGTTGCTGAAGTTGACTCACCACCAGTGGATTTGCGGGCAGTTTGCTTCGTACGGGCCATGTGTGAAAAAGAGATATACGATAATAGACAGACGATTGCGGTGTCGGGAGGGGATGAAGGTGACTGAGGTGAGGGGCTTGCAGTATATATATTGCTGGACGCGTCAGTCACGTGCTGCTAAACGACGCAGCGTGTCACGATCAACAAAGCACAGCCACAGCCGCCCTTCGAACCCTTTATAGTACCCGGGCTCCGCTTCTCATTTGACTCGTTCCCCCATCTCCCTCGTGTCCTCATCCCCTAATACACGTTAAGCTTCCCTTCCACCAACACATCTAAATACTATGTCTGGACGCGGCAAAGGTGGAAAGGTATTTGACTCTCTATTTAGAATCGTTATACAGCGTCATTGACTATCCTCTTATCTCCAAGGGTCTTGGAAAGGGTGGTGCTAAGCGTCATCGTAAGATCCTCCGTGACAATATTCAGGGTTTGTGCACGGTTACTTCTCAACGTTAAGACCTACCCTTATTCGTTGAGTAGGTATCACAAAGCCAGCTATCCGTCGTCTCGCCCGTCGTGGTGGTGTGAAGCGTATTTCTGGTCTGATCTACGAAGAAACTCGTGGTGTCCTCAAGATCTTCCTTGAGAATGTAAGAGGCGTCCCTTCCCTATCCTCGTTTTGTCTTATCATTTTCTTTAGGTTATTCGCGACTCTGTGACTTACACAGAGCACGCCAAGCGGAAAACCGTCACCGCCCTAGACGTTGTCTACGCTCTCAAGCGGTCAGGGCGTACTCTGTATGGCTTTGGTGCTTAGGCTACTTTGGGGCTATTGTTTTGTATTTGTATAACTATAATACCGCTTCCTTTATCATTCGATTCTATTGTTCTACAAGTACTGCGCCGAATTGGCTTCACAGACCGAGTCACGATAGGGTCTTGTTGGTCATTTGTGTGCCTAAGGGAATTTAGCGATCCATAACAGCGATTCGGATGGCCTTCACACTGAAGATTTAGGTCAAACCTTTTGAGAATGTTTACGAGGGGTTTCTTGGTTTGATTATCGCTAACATTGCGAACTTGTGGCGTTGGTCAAGACATGTACGACAATGAGTCAACCAAGAGTGCACAGGATTTTGAAGGGCCCGCGCTAATAGAATAAAACTGAGGGATTTGGTGACCACCACCACAACTGTGGGTATAAGGAAAGCCAACACGGGATATGACGCATATGGATCCGACAGCTCTACGGACATGAGGAATGGGTTGTAGTATATGGTTGCTGCTTGCGCCCACGTCAGGTCAACGTATCCGTTAAGTCAGGATGTGAAACTAGCGCCGCCTGCCTCAATACACTTTTCCGCTGGGGCGATCTCCCGAGGCTGATTCTGGGTGTTTCTCGATGAATTTTGAATGCTTGCTTGGTTCTAAATAGGACCATGGGTCCAGTGTGTCAAGAAGTAAAGGGGGGGGGTGGTATCCAACAATTTGCCCCATTAAGTTAAGTATCAAATCAATGTATCAAATGGGGTAATTAATACAGTACAGGAGCCAGCGGTTGACTGAAATAGTGTATCATTAAAGTTGCAATCTCTGTCATCATGGCGCGTTCTCGAGGACGAAATCAGTGCAATTGAGCCAATTCCAATTGCAAGGGCAAGGGCTAGGTACTGTATAGTACAGTGATTGATGGGAGCAGCAGTGCCATAGCTGAGTACTAAGTCCTGTGCCGTAGGTACGGGGCGTGAGCGAAGGCGAGCGACCCGTGCGGAAGGCACGGACTAAAGCTCGTATGAAAAGGGCCCTGGACCTGTCCTATACAGTACTCCGCATTCAGAAGGCCCCTACTACAGTACAATGCTACGTCACCGTCACCGGGGGCGTAAATGTGGTCATCACTCCGCCTGATTGTTTCATTATTCTTGCTCGGTCTCTTTAATCATCGAGTTTCATGAATGCCAGCCCATCCAACCGTACACACTGGCACACCTTTTATGATCTATCAATCGCGATGGCCTTGTCATGGCCCAATCTCATGGCCAATATTATTGTCACTACCATGGATCAGTATTTGCACTTACTAGTTACCGTGCTGATGATATAGAGACGTGTTTAAGTGTCAATACGTATGCAAATCTTTCGCTCCGATGAATCAGCGCCAGCACCGGTCTTTCATCGGATGCTGGCCCATCGGAGTAATTCCCCAACCTCGTTTCTCGCTGATGCTTATTTGTCCTGGTTCCTTAAGGTGTCATCAAAAGCGTCACCGCTATCTTCCACATTACTATTGAAACTCACCTCGTGATAGTTCCGAATGGAGGAAACCATTGCCTGCCAGATCGGCGTTGCTAAGGATATATGTTGGTGGCACACGCTGCTGGGTCTGAAACGGTTATCCCGCGTGGGCCACATGTGGACGGAAGGAACTGACGGTAAGATGTTGCGCGGTCATTTCCTCAGCCTCAGCAACGCACTGCACACCATTACATAGCTGCCGGTGAATCCATGCGATGCGAGATGGTGACAAGAGGTCACTAGTCACACATAGAGGCAGAGAACTTGCCAAGGCAATGGTAAGCGGGAGACGATAACACATGGGCCATATCCTTAAAATGCGACGCGAGACACGATGGCAAGCACAATTCAATTTATGTCAATTGAATGATGAGATGTACCTCCCCCCTTCGTACACGTGGAAGCGTATTGGATGTAAATGTAAAACTCCGTTCATACCACCCCCCCTCACTGCTTAAGTAGTAATTCAAGTTGATTTAGAAAATTATGCGATTTGAAATCAAGGCCTCATCTCACAAAGACCTCAGTTAACTCGGTCATATTTGCACGATAGAAGAGGATTTGCGATAGACCAGGACCAAAGTTAGAGTCAGTACTCGTATAGATCGACTTGATCATAGCTATCCCCCTGGATTTATGGGGTACAGCGCTTGATTTGAGGCCCCTGATAACATCCACACGATACTCCTGGAGCGAGGCGCCAGAATTATTTTATGAGAGCCTGTAAATAGCTGACAGTCTCGTTCTAGGGTCGAGAGCACAGCTGATACGCAAGGGTGGGTTAATGGAAATAATGAAAGAATGGAAGCCGCCGGAGGATATTAATTGAATCACAGCGGACCGGGTCTCGACAGCGACAAATACAATTCACCGGTAACGTTAACTTCCCGGCGGTTGGGGTGTCAATTGCTACGCATTATCACTTGATGGGTAACTCTGGATGAACGGGATGCATCTAGATGCGTGGGGAGTTGAGATAACTGGTGGAATAAGTTATCACCACCTGTGCAAGTGAACGTGAACACCTCAGCACCTCGATGAACTGTCGGCAAGTCGGCAGAATCATCTAGACATAGACATGCGCTCGCGCTCGAACAAGAAATTGAAGGAACCGATCGACTGTCAAGTACGCCTCCTGTGCTGTATGTATTACAGTACAACACTCGGAGATCATCCAATGCGGATCGGACCTGGACTCTGGACTTGACGCCGATCTGGCCCGTGAGAATTCACTGTCTCACGGTTTGTGTCCCTGTCAGAGCCTGGACACGGGTATCAGAGTTTGCTGCAAATGACTGCGATTCGCCTGTATCCTCCTCTGTTTGAAGAAGGGAAGAATATTGAATTTCTACGCTCTGGGCGTACGTTGTCTGCTGCGCAATCTCCCAGAGACAACTCCGTTGTTGTGTTTGCCACCAACGCCGTATGCTTGAGGTTATCACCGCACCTATTTCAATCATCCTCTAATTGTTGTGTAAGGTCGACTGGCAAGCTCTCAAATCACTCAAGGAGAAGTATCCTGACTCGCAAGATATTTATACCGCAAGTGTCGAAAAAATACCTTCTTCCGAACGTCGGTTGGTAAGTGGAACATGCATTATTCACGCGAGCAGTCGTTTAGCGGGTCACAAGTTTGTAACGAATACATCAGTCATATTTGCCTCGCTTCAAGACTTCAAAAATAACCATAGAGATCAAGAACCTCATTTGTTCGAGTCTTCTCACTTCTGAAGTCCCACAAGCTAATGTTGCGTTAGAGGGCGCACCGAGCAGGTATCGACCGTGTTAATCAAGCACGCTCTCGACTACGTCAAACTTATCATAGAGAGTTGGGCGCAAGCTTCTGTATGTGTCTCACCTCAGGTGCTACTTCTTGAGTGCACTGAGTACCTTACTAGAAACCGGTGAACAGGAGGCAGCCTCTTCAATACGATGCTAACCATTACCGGACATTGTATACCTGTCTCTCCCTCTTTATTGTCCTATATCTTCCCGAAGCTGGCTTTGATGACGCCCCAGTGGGAGAAGAGTTGATGGAGTGGCTTAACACGCATTTTATTGAACCCTCATCAGAGGAAGGTGATCATCTCAGTTCACAAGATAAGCCATGGGAAGATGAGTCGTTTTGGCCTTTCCTTACAAGGTATCCTTGCAGTCTCAAAGGCAGAGCCGGGCTTGACTCTCATAACATAGATCTGTTCTGCGTGGTTTTTCAAAAGCTCCTGTTTTCCTGCTGGACACGCTATCCCGCCATCCTTCTGAACATCTCCAGAACGTGGCACAACATCTAATCCCGCTACTCAATTCACACCCCCGCATCGTTCAGTATTCCACCGAGCGTGATTTTGTGGTTGCGCTGCGCCGCTGGAAGGAGAAAGTCAAGACGCTCCGCCTCGAACTCGATCGTGTCCCAGAAGATGCACGAGAGGACAACTTTGAAAACTGGTGGAAGTCATTCAGCAACATTGTCGGTATACTGGAGGGTCGCCCTGAGATTATTCAGAACATCTGCTTCGATCTCAATGCCGACTGGAAGGAAGTCTGTGCAGCTTGGAGCATTTTTGTGAATCATCGTCTTCGAAGGCAAGACCTTCCGTATGTGTTCCTGACATGAACTAGGCATTTCTTCTCATTCTACCCTAAGAGAGGTGGTAAATCAAATTTTTGAAAGTATGCCCCCTGACCCAACCGACCTGGAGGATATGATTCATGTGGCTCTTTTCCGCGGTGAGACGATGGAGGCATTATCATACGCGGCAAAATTGGACAATTGGCTGGCTGCGCACTGGGTTGACTTCATGGAGGCCCTCGACCTTCTCAATGCGCGTGGTAACGACAAGTAAGGGGTCTCTCCTCTCATTTGTCTCTTGGCTGAGCCTTGCGAGTAGCTCAGATATCTCTGTGCGCAATCAGTATGTCTTGTCGTACGCCGACTACTTGCACTCAGACCAAGCGTTATGGCGCATCGCCGTGGCGTACTTGTGCTCCTGCGGGTCTATGGGCAAGGAACGGGCCGACCAAGTGTTGCTTCGTGTGCCCATCAGCTTCAACCGCAATGCGGTTGGCTCTGGTGATGTAAACGATGCGGCTTCTTCGGGCGAAGTGCCTGGCACTTTGAGAGCGGTCATAGAGATCTGCCATGAGTATGGAAGAGAGTCCGTGCGACGCATGGTTTGCACGGTATTCGTTCTCCCCGTGGCATCCATTTTACTGCTCATACCAAGTCATACAGATTGCAGCACGAAATTTCTTGCAACTCAAGAAATATGGCCTTGCTGTTTCATATGCAACTTCCGCAGAAAACTGGACATGGCTTGGTCGAATAGTCGATGCGGTTTTGACGGAATATATCAAGCATGGTATTCAGATGTTCCCTACACTCTTGTCTGTACTCACGGAACCTTCAGGGCCAGAAGTCTTTGCTCGATCAGTCGCTGCAGTGGCACCGTCACTCCAAGAGTTACGGGCACACCCGGGCGCGGACGGCGTGTTTACACATCGGCTTATGTTTGCCGTCCGCTATGCCGAGTTCCACCAGCGAAGATTAAGCGGTGATCTGCAGGAGGCAGCTTTAGATCTTTTGGCCATGTTCAATGAGGGCCTTGCGCCGAAATCTTGGTGGGGCGTTCTCTTGTGTGATGCGGTCGATCTCATCCGGGATGGTGAGCGAATTTACTTTCTCATCTCCTTGTACGAATCCCGTTCCCTTCCACTGCAGATGATTTGATGCTGTACTCTTCTTCCGGGGCTGTCGAGTTGCTCAAACGGCTCGAAGAAGTTCATCTCAGAGCGTCACAGGGTTCTGGAGATGATTACTTGTCTGTCCTCGAAGTCACGATGAAGGGATCAAGCGAAGCGGAAGCTCTTCAGCGACTCAAATCCGCGCGTCTTTCCCTGGCAAAATATTATGCGAAATGCACGATGGTAGCTGGTGGTCGTGACATTTCCGGCTCACGGGTGGGCATTATCGCAGTGTAGATCATTAGCGCATCGTACGGCACTTATTACTACCCTTTGACCCGATTCTTGGACGAGGGCTCCGTGGAAAAAGGCCGTAAATTTGCCTGGTATTGCCGACGACCTGTCCCGCCAGGTCGTCCACACAGATACACCAGACTTCACTTTGTCTTTGATTTTTCCGCTCTGTATCACTCAGACGCTATTATATAAGCACCTGGTCTTCCCCTCGTCGTCGACTGACTTAGCGAGCATCACATCAGATCCAAGGCAAGGCAGCGGTTAATGACCGTATGACATCTGCTATTCCTTTGTATTTTTGATCAAGTTGAAAATGCCGTTACGCTATTTTGGCACGTCAAGGATAGAGAAAACGAAATCGTTAAACGGCATTCTGGAGACGTCCGTCTCTGCATTGATGGTGTCGAGTGATGAATAAAGTCGAGTCGTTGGCAACCTAAAAAGGGCACATGCAATGCAGGTGGTACACGGTATGTCGTCCATGGAAATTGTCGGTCCTGAATCGCCCCCGACTTAGAGGTGGTCCGCTCGCCATTCACGCCGTTCTCGGGAATGCCCCCGTCCGGACTGGATCGGTGGTTCGCTCTTCTTAGCGCGACTACGTGTCCAGTCGCCCGGGTTATGCCCTTGTTTCATCCGACCGTCGTCTAGCGCACTCATAGACTAGCGAATGCTTCTTGTATACGGTCCTGTCCGCCACCGGGATGTGATCACTGGAATTGGCTGTCAAGGGTTTTGCCTCTATTACGAGACGTCTCCGCAGGTGGCTGTCCCTCCCTCTTCACTGGATCAGAAAGAGCGCTACTTTCGAGGCTGCTCGCCACTGACAAGCTCCGCGGTCGAGATGGGCTCTCCTAGAAACCTTACCTGCACCGTGCCACCACGTAATATTGTCCACAGTCACCACTGCCTTCCGGTTGTTGCTCAAGCGCACGTCCCTCGTTCTCTCCCCCGTCTACACAAGAGCTAAAAAAGGCATAACCAAGAGTATGGCGTTGTTATTACTGCTGCTAAGTTAGGCTGCCCTCCACCACTGATTTACGTGTGGGGCTCAGAGTTATTGATTCTAGTGAAGATCGGCTGACCTTTGTCCGTTTTCGTACTGTCGGAGGACCCTCGCTGGCTCCTTTCACTTCAGCTACGAGTCTGATATCGCGGCGTTTGATCTACGGGTTGCAATGCTCGCTCCGCGAAATCCAATCTTTTCATCTACGACGATAGGTTCGTAGGGAATAGTGGCGAGGAAAGTATCCGGTATATATGAAAGCTGGGATCTACGGGATTTTCTCTATCATTCGGCTTCTCGAGTGCTTGAATCCTTTAACTTCTCTGTAAATTCGGAATGTGTACCACGGTGACCACTTATGCTGAGCATCCTTGCGGTGCTGTCGTATTTTCTGGTCGTTCACATGTACGCAAAGCAGATTATTCTGTCTGACACGAACCCTGACCTGCTTGCAGACCGATTGCGGCCAGTGCACCTGCGCAGGAAGCAATCGACACACAGGACAGCATCCTGGACAACCTTGCACGACGGCATGCCAGCAATCGTGAGCTACGAGTTGTTAACGACCGAGGCGTATACTCACTCATTGAAATAGCATCAAGCATATATCTAACAACGTCAAGACCAACAAGCCTTGTCCCCGCGGCTGTTGATGGCGCATCATTCCTCACTCATTTTATTGTATCTTTAGACGCATGCTCACTAGACATTTGGCGCCATTGTTACGAGGTCACAGCCATTGATTCATGATGTCTGATGTATGAGATTGAGGCGATGGGGATCTTTGTAGAATATCTAGAGTAGACAGTACCTGTACAGATCTGTAGAACGCATGGACCATAGATATAGAGATTTTGTTCATTTGTTCACCGGGCCGCAGCCGGAAAGATCACACTTTTGCCGGGGTTGTTACGACCGGCCATTTTGATGAACCATACGGCACAGTACGTACAACTAAATGAGGGAAAATGGGGACCCTGGTGACACTGGCTTAGGCGGAACGGAACATGAACGTGCAAGGTGGGTGAGCGTGCTGGCCAGTGGTCAGTGGCTGGCGGTGTCGGCCCGGGCCCGGACGAGGACTGACGGCAACGCTCGCTCGACTCGCCTTTGACTCGAATCTCACTCATCTCACGCCTTCCAAACACGCGTCTGCCTCTCTACAACCTGCCATGAGTACCAGAGTTGCGGACGATACTGCTCTCTCAGCTTCCCCTTCAGCCGACGGTCACGGCATTCTCGGATCACCGACCGTCTCCCACTCCCCTCACACGTACTCCTCACATCCCGCGTTACCCGCCATTCCCCCCTCTTCAAGCAACGTCGCCATCCCTTCCAGACCCTCTCTCTCCTCAAAGTCATCCTCATCTCCACCCAGATCCAGCACTGAGGTTGACCTTGCCACCAAACCCTCCTCTTCAACGACCGCCCGATGGCGCAACAGTCTCCCCCCCGCCACGCAACGGTCAGACGCTACGTCTGCCACCCAAAATGAACCGGCCACCATAGTAGAACCCAACTTCGATGAAGGTGTGCTCAGAGCTCTGTGTGAACTTGATGTGAGTTGTGTGTCTTGCCCGGAATGACAATCTTTGCTCAGCCAGCTCTTTGACCAGTGCGGGATCCCTCTGCTGCTTGACAGGATCAAACAGAGCATGGTATCCTGCAGGGTGCGTTTGCGCCAGCATGCAGCGCTGCGTTCTACTGCTTAAACTTTCCCCCTTCTGCCTCCTAGGAAGCGTCTGCTTTCTTCAAAAAGCGTGCTGTGCTCGAGGAGGAATTTGGGAGGGGCATGCAGAAGCTTGCCAAAAACACTGCTGATCTATATGCTACGAACGACGGTAAAGCTGGGTGCGTATCGCCCTTCTCTCTCTTCATGCCCCCTATCCCGATCTCCACTATCACAGCTCTTTTGTCAATGCGTGGCAAACAACCATGAAGATACACGAGATCATTGCCGAAAATAGACTGCGCTTCGCGTCGCGACTAAATGAGATGAGCGAGGAGTTGGCAAGTTTGGCCAAGGAAGTGGACAAGAACCGAAAGGCGGTATATCACCTCATTGTCTGCAACGTAGTCCTAGGTCTTTGACAAGAGAGCACTGTTCAGACTAAGGACCTGGCAACCCGGTACGAACGTAACCTGCTGGATTCCGAAATAACTACCGAGAAAAGCAAAGCGCGATTGGATACCACGATGGAAGAACTCGCTCGCATTCTGCTCCAGAAAGAGGGGGAGCCTGCCAAGGATTCAGTCGTTCAGACTCGTACCCCGGCCGGTGGCAAGCGTGCAATTGGCAAAGCAGTCGCGAAGGGTGGGTTGTTACTAAAGGGGAAGAATCCTGGAAATGTACCCTCTTTTACTCACTATGATCTCGCGACGTCACGATCGCTAACTTGCGTTTGCAGATTCAGCGACAGGAAGATGATATCCGTGCTCGTGTGCAGTCATCTTCTCAAGCCTATCACAAGTCCGTACAGGAAACGCAGGGCCTGAGACAGGAATACTTCAATTTTCAACTTCCTCGACTACTCCGCGTCTGTCCTTCTATGCCCCCTGATTCGCCCCATCTACTCATTTTGGTTTGTCTAGTCCCTGAAAGAGTGCGCAGACGAAATCGATCTCGGAACCCAGTACCACCTCACGCGCTATGCTTTCTTGTTTGAAAGCATTGTCCTGAGTGATGGGTCGACATTGGCACCAACTGGCATCGAAGATGGTAAGTGTCGGAAATGTTTTTCCGGGACATGCCTCTCTGAAGCAGGAAGACAGGACCTGGACTCAAGGCCACTATCGAATCCATAGATAATCGATCCGATTTCAAGGTCTACATGCAGAACTACGCGTACGCCCATGGTGGAATACAGCGAGGTCCCCGTCGCACAGGACCCGAGCATGAAGGCTTCGTAAGTCCTCCGCACATCGTGGACAGAGGATATATTTCGAAACCGATTTAGCTTCCTCCTTTACCCCAACACATTGACCGCACGATTCCCATACCCCATAATGCAAACACCCCCAATAGTAGCCAATCACAACTCCCCGATCGGAGTAGGGCTACATTTGGCGTTGACCTTGCAGAACAAATGGTCCGTGATAGCGCAGAAGTGCCCCCCATCATGATTAAATGTTGCGAGGCGATTGAGAAGCACGGTCTCACGACAGTGGGTGTCTATCGTGTTGGCGGGACGATGAGTAAAGTCACTCGATTGAAGGAAAAACTGGATAAGGGTGCGTGATTGTCTTTGTGGACTTCCAAGACGATCGCTGATACGCATATGCCCGCAGATTTGGAGTCAACGAACCTCGATGCTGACGAGTGGTCGGGCGACATCAGCAATGTGACGAGCGTCCTGAAACTCTGGCTTAGAGAGTTGCCGGAGCCGCTTCTCACAATGCAACTACACCAGGGTTTCCTCGATGCAGCCAGTAAGCACTCACGCCCCTGGATGTGTGACGAATAAAGAGTGACCGCTAGGTTGGACAGAAATCGAGAACGACCGTTTGAGGCACATCCGCCTTCACGAGCGCGTCAATGAATTACCAGATCCCAACTATGCAACACTCAAGTTTTTTATGGGTCATCTTCACAAGTAAGCCCCTCGAGACCCGATCCGTGGCCATCACATACCTTCTTATCATTTTACTCGCAGGATAGTGCGGCATGAAGCGCAGAACTCGATGTCTATAGGTAATATGGCCATTGTCTTTGGGCCTACGTTGTTCCCTCCCACTGTGCCCAACGGCGAGGATGGTCTCGCTGGCGCGACTATCCAGAACAAGGTACGTCTAACCTGCCAGTCCGCGGCGAGACCCCCTCAAGATTGAGATTGCTTTTAAGGCGATTGAGACTATCCTCGAACATTATACCGATATATTTGTCGATGAGTCTGAACTCGCATGAATTTCGTTTTCTTACCGGTTATTTTATGAGGACTAGTACCTACATCACTATATGGTTTCATATAACTTGTATACCCAACCTCAATTGTATCGTCACGCAGTCGCAGGCGCTGGAATAGCCAAATCATATTATGTAATCTTTCTAGCACGCATTGATCTGCGATGACCGCCGATGTATTCGATTGTTCTAGAGTATGGACAGCTATTTATGCGCGCATGTTCGCTGTTTGTTGTTTTTAAAAGCGTGTCAATATGCGATCGATGTACATGATGCAGATGCAGATAAGCTGGGTGTGGAATGGAGATGGGTTAAAGGATTTACTCCATCTCCTAGCGCAGTCGCGCCGGAGCGGCTACAGAACATATTAATTCTGATGCCAGCGATTGATTGTGATTGAATCATGGCGCACCAAGACAGCAACGGGCAAGAGTGCCCGAGGAATCAGATATCCACGTACCGGTCTCCGAGAGCGACCACCCTGTCCGAGACGGAAATATGACGCGCCGAAGCGACGGACATGCACCCATCCAGACAATGCACAGATGCTGTTCTTCCACAGCGTTCTGGCCGCCACACGCGGCGACAGCGGCAGTCGTGGGTGAGAGATCCAGCCCGCGTAAATTGTAGAACGCCGCGAGGGCGGTCGTAAGCGCCGCAAGAAGTCGCTGGAACATGAAAGGCAAAATGGCGCCCGGAACGCACGTCAGTTTTTTGGTTGGTTATTATTATTATTATTATGGCAGATCCATAAAAGCGCTTGAGCCGGAAAGACGAAATAACCAAAAGGAGAGGGGGGCGGGCAAGAAGGGACAAAATGCGGGGTACGTACTATGCCAGGAAGCGCGTAGTGGAGCGTATGCCGGAGCGCCAGGCGGACCTTGAGCCACTCGACGTGGGACATGTGCAACGAGAGACTGCGCAGGAGCGTCGGCGTGACGCTCACCGCGGAGAGGTCGAGCGAGCGGATGGGCTGGCTGCCGGACGTAATGCCCGCGAGGTCCTCCTCGGTCGCCAGCTCGCACCGCACGAGGCTGAGCACCTGCACGGGCCGCCCGGGGAGGAGGGACGCCGCCGTGACGGGGTATCCACGGAAGGAGCGGAGCTGGGGCACGTCTGTCGGCTGCAGGCGCAGGGGCCGGTGGTAGTCGCCCAGCCGGAGATGGAGCAGCGTCGGGTGGTTGCGCAGCACGAGCTCGGGGGGCTCGCCAATGCCGTGCAGCGCGAGCGTGCGCAGGGCCGGCAGGCAGAACGGCCGCAACAGGAACGCGGCGCCCCCGATGCCGCCCATGCCCATGTCCATGTCCATGCCCGGCGGCGGGGGCGGCGCGAGGAGGGCGGGGATGTGCTCGGCGAGGCCGAAGGCCAGCTCGAGCGAGTCGAGGTGCACGAGCGTGGGCACGAGCGTCTTGGCTATGTTCTGGGCTATCAGGAGGAGAAAGCGCAGCGCGGGGCCCTCGACGACCGCCTCGGTCTGCCACCGCACGTGGAAGCGCCGGACATACTCCGTCAGGTGTGGGCGCGATGAGACCGTCTCGCAGCAGCGCAGCGTGGCGACCGGCACGGTCGGCATCATCTGCGCGTCTCCCCTGAGCGCCCCCGGCGACGCGCGCGGTAGGACTTCGTTGATGACGATGGCGGAGTAGAGCAGGCGCTCCGCGTTTCCGCGCCACCTGCGAGAGACGAGGGCGACGCGGGTAAGGGCGTCTTGTGAGAGGTGATCAAATATAGCATCGAGCAGCTCGTTAGGCAGGTCTTTTCCGTGGTGGGAGGAGGCTCTTGACAATGGGGCCGTAGACGCAGAAGGGGTTAAGACGGGTTCACGATAGCCATGGTCCACAGGTATGGGTGGAGACATGACCTTCAACTTCGGGGTGCTCAAGCTGCAAGATCAGGCCATTAATCGGGCGGTCTGTTAGACCGTGATCAGGCTCAGGTTCGGGATGACCACGGCTATTTTGTACTTTTTCCTTTGGCGTTAGCAGGGGTGGCAAGCGGAAAAATCACGGCCTTTCTTGAACACGAGTTTCCCCAGGATCTGCACAACTCGTCCAGAGGGATCTGGCCATGACCAGTCAATTGGTGAGCGCATTACAAGCGCGACAAATCCGTTGTGTCGTTGCCGATAGTATTAAATTTCATGGAAACCTCACTTGAGCCTGCGCTGCGGCACGTGCTTTCTCACTATCTACTCGCCACTCGCCTCTCTGGAAGAACGCGGATTACCGTCGCTACGACTGGCTACTCCCTGCAACCAAGTCCGGGTGTCAGCCGTTTTTATCGGGCTTTTTCAGTTGGCTGCCCATTATTTCTTTCTCTCTCGCAGGTCCCTTTCGAGAAAAACAGCGTCGTGTTTTTAAACGTCATCGGTTGTCTAGGCTTCGTACACGCGCAATACTTCGAATCTCAACTTGCGCCCACGTAGATATAGCCTAACTTCGTTGCGTCTAGACAGCTAAAACGGTTGTCTGACACGCTGTACACTCAATTTCAATTCCCGGCCGTGTATATATGAGCAACAAAGGCTAGGTTGTTCCAGTTGAACGGATGAAAGACCTTGGCTGCCTGCTGCCTATGGTAACGAATCTACTTGTTTTAAATGACCACGCATGTCAACTACGGCGTAACGCCCAAGAAAGAAATGATTATGGCGTCCAAAGGCATTGTTCGGGAGCATTCATAAACCACGAACCCTATCGGGGCAGGTTCGCGCAGCGGGGAAAGTGCAGAGGCGTGCCTGAGGGGACTCATCGGTAGCCAAACCCAATAAGGTATGAATGGTCTGGACCTCCAGATGAGGTGGAGAGGGCGCAACTCGATAACGGAGAGGGGGTCATCTTTGAATCGTAATCTGTCATGGGTACGTATTCTTGGGTGACTCGGGGATATTATCCCAGTGACAATCTTCCAGATTGTGAATGATACCCTGACAACTCGGAGTGCGATTACGATGGACTCCGTGTGTGAACCTGCAGTCCAAAACTTGTCGTTGGCTGTTCGAGAACGTACCGTCTGATTCCTTATCGTCATCGCGAAGACGTCAGTGCTATAGCTGAGTATTACCAATGTGGTCTAGTGTCCCCACTCTACGGTACCTGAATCTCGCATCAGACAGGCGAGCCAAGAGAAGCTCAGAGTCGGGTAAAGTCAAGTAAACAGGACGGTCACTCTAGGGATTTGCCAGTTGCCAGATCAACTCAGACTCAGACAAGACACATTGGAGAGAATAGAGAATCGTGAGATAAATATGATTACAATAGCAATACAAATGTACAGCAAGCCCAGCATGTGCGGTGCTCACGCTCCAAAGCCGTAGAGCGTGCGTCCCGACCGCTTAAGGGCGTACACGACATCGAGTGCGGTCACCGTCTTGCGTTTCGCATGTTCGGTGTAGGTGACAGAATCACGAATAACCTGGGGATCACGCTCAACAAAGGATAGAATGACCCATAGCAAATCAACGTACGTTTTCAAGGAAGATTTTGAGGACACCACGGGTCTCTTCATAGATAAGACCCGAGATACGCTTCACGCCACCACGACGGGCGAGACGACGAATAGCAGGCTTCGTGATACCCTGAATGTTGTCGCGAAGGATCTTACGATGACGCTTTGCGCCACCCTTTCCAAGGCCCTAAGAGAAACAAGTCCCATCAGTGCCTTCCGTTTTCGAATAGGAATTAAAACTGAAGTTACCTTTCCACCTTTTCCACGGCCAGACATGTTTATGAGTTATTCGAGAGGTTGTTGGAGAGAAGTGAAGTGTTTGGGCGAGTAGCAAGCTCGAAGGGCAACACAAATGAGGACATGCAAATAAGGCGTGGCAGGTTATATAAGGGCGCGGGAAACGCGCACGTGCTCAATTAAGTTTTGTTGATTACCTTGTTAAGCGCGTTTGTTGACGCGGCAAGGCACGTGTTCGCGCGACGCGTTGATCGACTTTCGCTCAAGTCGCGCGGGAATATAAATTACTCAACAGCCGCCTCGTCGCACTTTCACTCATCCGCTCTGCGTACACGAAACTTTCCTGGTTATCGTCTAATCATTTTAAACATCAACTTCAATGGCCCGCACAAAGCAAACCGCTCGCAAGTCTACCGGTGGTAAGTGTCACATCCCCTTCTCCACTTACCACTCTCTCATCGGTCTCCCCAAGGCAAGGCCCCTCGTAAGCAACTTGCTGCCAAGTCAGCAGCACGTAAGACCTCTGCGGCTGTGAGTCTATAGTCCCTTTGTCATTCGTGATTGACTTAGCAATGTTCGGTAGGCCACCACAGGTGGTGTGAAGAAGCCTCATCGCTTCCGCCCCGGAACCGTGGCATTGCGCGAGATCCGTCGATACCAAAAATCGACCGAGCTTCTCATCCGGAAGCTCCCCTTCCAACGTCTTGTACGTGAAATTGCGCAGGACTTCAAGGTTAGCGGTATTCCCATCATGGAGTTTGATCTGAACGATGGCTTACAAGGTCGATTAGACCGATTTGCGTTTCCAGTCGTCTGCCGTCATGGCTCTGCAAGAAGCTGCAGAAGCTTATCTCGTTTCCCTCTTTGAGGATACCAATCTTGCTGCCATCCACGCAAAGCGTGTTACCATCCAGCCAAAGGATCTTGCTCTTGCACGCCGTTTGCGCGGAGAGCGGTCGTGATGGGATGGCTAGGTTGGATTGATCTCTGTCCTGATCGTTGTATTTTGACTGTATTATTCTAATTTTATATCATCTTTGTCCGAGGTGTGAGTACTTGAATGCCTGACAGGGGGAGCATATGACGACGGCTGTGACGACGAAAACTCGCTTGGAACGTACAGGAACTGCGATGCCTTGATTCGCTTGTTGTCATGCTTGATGTGAATTGTCATCTCATGTGCGTTAGGAACTCTGCCAGGTCCGGTAGTTTGTCACAAATCTGAAATATCCAGCTAGGTAGTAGTTAGTAACGATTTGTAGAGACGAGTGGATGACGCCGAGAATCTCGGAATGCGCACAACGGTGAAACAGTCATGGTGCATGGGGAACGCCAAGGCAGTCGATCCACTGAAGTCGGAAGCTGAATTAGGATAGAAGATGACCAACCCAGGTGAGCCACGAGTAGCAGAACGTTTGCAATCTGATGAGGCTGTGCGAGCGCAGTCGATTCAAAAACTTGCCAAGGGGTGGCGCAATGCTGGTATTCACAAAAAAGGGATATTACCATCATTGCCAAGTAGGGACAGGTTCATCTACTCCTCCAAACCGTACAGTAAGCACACAATCACGTTTCTCGGCACGATTCGGAATAGCAGAACATCGTGGGTGTGGTGGTCATATAATAGAAGCCGGCGCCAGGTGCCCTAAACATGATGACGTTGTTTGTGGATCGTGCGCGCCTCGAGGGCCAGGGAAAATACCCATTTTGGTTGTGGATCCGGAGAGCGGAGAGCGATGTGGATTTGGTAGGAACCCAACAAACGCGAATGTATCACATCTAGGTGACTTGGGCGATGGCCAAAATAGATGAGAATACGAGAATACACAAACAATATTGACTAAATTGTTTATCAAGGTGCAGCTTAAGAGGCCAGAGGCCAAGGCCAAGGCCAAGAGGGGATGTTGGTGGATAAGCAATAGCCGACCTGACGTAATCCGGCGGATATTTTATCATGCGCACCATGCCGTGCGGTGTGCCATGTGCCCCGCGGGAACAATACTGCGCAGCCATGTCGTTGCGACAGAAGAAAGTACAAGTACAAGCCAACAAACAACAAAGGCCACTCGCAAGTCACATTTGTCTTTGTACAGGACGTCGAGGAGTGAGGTGATGGTGTGATCACGTGTGGGATGGAGCCCCGACTAGTTTAATCCGCAACACAAGGCAGCATCAAACGCATCGCATTACGCGTGTCGTCTCTCTTCCCTCATCTTTTACCTGCTGCGCAGGCCGGCCTTGCTTCCTAAGCTCTCCGTTCATCTTCGCTGGCCGAGATATTCTCCGTATAGCCTTTTCTTGGCGCTCTTTTATATTGATTGGGATTCCCCCTTGTAACGTCCGCTCTTCACGACACCCCCACCCACAACTCTCGCCCGAATCATGCGTCTGGATGTTTTTCCTGTCTCTTTTGCGTTGAGTTTGCTACTCTGCGTCGATCATGTACTGGCTGTACCTGCCCCTCGTGGTCCTTCAACCTCCGGTAGCTTGCATGTCCCCATCCTCCGCCGTGCGCCACGGCAATTCAACGAAACCCAATGGGGTCTATGGGCTAAGCAACAGAAGGAGATCCTTGAAGGAAAATACGGTGGCTCATCGACCTCGACGACGAAGCGCTCGTCCGGCTATAACCTGTACGCATGATCTTGTTTTCTGGCTGTAGTACATCATCCACTGACACCTACCAGCCTTGTCGATCAAAATATAGACTCGAGGTACGTTTTACTGTGCGCATATGCAGACTTCATGTGTTGACTATGATGGCATGCTCAGCTACTATGGTACAATGGCCCTTGGGACCCCTCCCGTCGCATACAACATTATCCTTGATTCGGGCTCCGCAGACCTCTGGTTGGCCAGCTCGACGTGCACCCAGAACTGTAATGATCTCCAGACATTCGATTTGTCCACCTCCACCACATTCAATAGCACCACCTCGACGTTCTCGATCACCTACGGCAGTGGTAAAGCCAGTGGGACACTGGGGACGGATATCGTCCAAATGGCCGGCTTCCAAGTTAGCAAGCAGGTCTTTGGTATGCCCTCTTAATTCCTCATCTCATTTATCGCAAATAACACCTCCCTCAGGCGTATGTAACGATGTTTCTAGTGGCCTGTTGAGTGCGCCTGCATCCGGCATCATGGGCCTGGGCTGGCAATCGCTAGCATCCTCAGGCGCCACACCATTTTGGCAGGCTTTGTACGAGGGCAACGTCCTGGATGAGCCACTCATGGCCGTCTATCTTACACGGTTTAAGAACGTGTCAAATGTACAACAGCAGGAGCCTGGAGGAGTTTTCACACTAGGTTTGTCCAAACATCGCTTTATACATGTACCGAGCTTAATAGATATCCACCGCAGGCACGACTAACACGTCTCTCTACACGGGGCAAATAGATTATCAATCAGTTCCCTCAAATGCAGTCGCATATTGGACCTTGCCTCTCACGAACATAACTGTGAATTCAGCGTCTATTGCTTTACCCTCTGGTTCATCTTCATACGCCGCAATCGACACGGGAACAACACTCATCGGTGGTCCTTCTGCCCAAGTCAGTGCGCTGTATGCTCAGATCCCCGGGTCGGCCCCGGGTACAGGCAATTACCAAGGATACTATACCTTTCGTAAGTTGCTATATCCCTCTCACCTCTGCAGCATTCCTGATTAACCATTCGTCGACAACATTATCTTTGCAGCCTGTTCAACGACCGTTACCGTCTCTCTCTCGTTCGGCGGCCAGGCCTGGTCCATCTCGCCGGAGGACTTCACACTGACTCAACTTTCTCGTACCCAATGTCTCGGCGCGATCTTTGAGTTTTCTTCAAGCGGTAGCTCGCCCCCGTGGATCGTCGGAGACACGTTCCTCAAGAACGTCTATACTGTTTTCCGCGCGAACCCAGTGTCCGTTGGCTTTGCCACACTTGCGACAGATGCGCAGAGACTAGTCGCAGCAGGCGGCGTGCCGACAGCCACGATTGGATCCGTGAGCGCGAGCGTCACAGGCACGGGACGTTCAAGTAGCAATGCAGCGTTGCCCCTTGCGATCCCACATCTTGCGCTATCAATTTGCGTTATGATGGCCCCACTTTTATACCTTCTTTAAAGGCTTGGATGGAGTGGACGGACTAACGATGGAGGGATGGATGTAGTATAGTGTCTATTCGGACATTTGTAGCCTTGCTGTGCACGATGCTCTCTCTGAGTTACGGTGTAATTTACTTTACGATGCAATACGATCGACAACGCGTCCGCATAATATAATTCCATGAACAAGAGGTAGTACAATATCAAACGAATATGATAGAATAAATTTTTTGATTCCGGCTGGGGCACTTGGTTACAATGATGGAACAGTATATGTCGTATCGTAGCCATAGCGAGCATCGTACGAAGGCGAGCCCTATAGAGTAGTTGCCTCTCGGCTCTGACCTCACACGCGAACCCCGATGCGCAGATTAAATCAAAAGGAGCCACACATGCTACGGCATCGCTTCACAAGTGGTGAAACGTTAATGTGTTAACGATCGATCAACTCGACCATTGCACTGGGAGCTCTAGGAAGAGGTAAAAGGCAGCAGCGCTACGACTGCCTGCGCATCGCGCGAATGGAGCAGATGTCATTTGCGGATCAAATCGGGCCTGCTACTCGCGGACTGTGGTGTCCTCTTTCGAATCTGGTCTATGTACTGGACCGGTGCCATGTAGGAGTTGTCGGTTGCCACTGATAAGGAAGTGGCTTGGTCGATGAGGAGCTAAAGTACGTGGTTGGTGATACCCATGATGAAGGGCGCTAGACGATCCCCTGAACGAAGATATCGTCGACCTGAATTATCAAGGGCCACTACTGGCGGGCTCGGAGACGAATGAGAGACCAACAACAACAACTCAGCGAGCACGACACCTCACAGGGGTAACACACCATTGTTTTCAAAATATATCCTTAGCTTCTATTTGTTAGAGGGATGTCCGTGTCTGTCGTCCCTCGTTGCAAGATATAGCACAACACCACGCTCCGAGGAGCCAATGGCATCGCGAGACCCTCAGAATCCGTGCCCGAACCTTCCCTATATCCATCCTATTCATCAGGGCCTCACGCTAATAGATCTGTATTTATTTTAGTATGTAGCACGAGACGGAGCTGATGGAACATATTCCTGGCACGTGAGACCCGGGCAACATGGATTTTTTTTTCTCATTGCACACCTCGCTCAGACTACCGCAAGTAAGTTTAGAACCAAGTGGAAGTTGTTCGGAGAAAACGACTGCAAACGCCGGGACAGGAAGTACGACGAGGAGAGTAAGGACTGAGAAACGCAAACGCATGCTAGATTTCAACGGGGACAGATGTCAGCGACTGCCCAATGCTGCCATCTCCCTGCGTGAGCTATGCGCACCTCTTTTATAGACCGACCCTTGCACAGACACGTTCGTTTAGTATGAGCGATTCATTAATAAGTGTTTGCAGCACCAATTAATCACCACGGCGCAGGATGACTGACGGATGTATGCACATACCTCTGCCCATGACCACGAGACAAAGAGAGCATAAATTTACGTTTATGCCTTATGCCACGAGAAGACCCAGTTCCTTACATGAGTGGGACGATCCTCGTCGGCCTAAGCGACACGCATGTCCACCACAACTAGGGAAGAGCACGGGTCACCCGCGGGTACTTTTTGTGTTACCCGCACCCGCACCCGCACCAACCCGCACCCGTCAACCCGCGGGTTACACCTCAACGGGTTGTGCAGGTGCGGGTGCGGGTGCCGGGTACAACGGGTTCCAGTAATTAATTATTGTGCATTAATGATACACATTGATAGCTACAAAGCTATATTATCCCATCCATCCTCCAAATCTACGTGCTTCTCCCCTTTAACCTCTTCCATGGTGGAAACTGTCTTGATATCTATGTTTTTGACCAAACCGAGACGACTCCAGACACCCAAGCATATAAGTGCTCGGGAGCCTTGCACGCCAAGCCGACTGCGGATTTGTGAAATGACCAAGCGGCCATGGCTGAATAGTCGTTCTACCTCAATTGACGTTGCTGTGAGATCCAGTGAATTGAGGGGGAGATATGGTAATGTGGGCTTGGAAACACTGACCGGGTATTGCCAGATAATCCAATGCCATGCGTGAAAGGTGAGGATAAGTGGCTTGTCACTCATACCACCACAATATGGGGTCTCTAACATCTTCCGGATTGCTGTTGAGGTAGCGCTTGAGCTCATTTGAGGCCTGGAGCCTAGGCAAGGGGGCGAGGGATGGCAGGTCATCGAAGCGATTCAGGCGCTTTGAGTTAGTAGCTGAAATCTTCGTAGTATAGTGTTAGTTGACTGGATCAAAAAAATGGAGTGCAACACACTTTTTTCTTTTTCTCTCTCTCTGCTATACCATTGGGATCATCTGCAACACCCAAGTTTTCATAATTCCGCTCATATTCTAGCTCAATGATTTCGCGTGCAGTTTTGATCCATTCTAACTCCCATCCAGCAGATTGAAAGTATGCTAACTTGTGGCGCGGGTGTAGTACTTTCATTTGCATCAGTTTTGCGAAGCTAAAAATGTAAGAATAATTGACTGACTCATTGCAATACGGTAGATTTCGACATCATTTGTCTTGGAGTAGTAGCGGGAGAGCGTCCTTCTAGCAAGGGAAATCCCGGAGCGGATAGACGCAGGTATGTTTGAATCATTTTCGTACTTCTCAAACTCGTTGTGTATGTGGTCTATGGCCAGAATTACATGGGCAAGGTGAGGGTTTGCGCGAGAAAAATATTGAGTAGCATCCTTGAGGATCTGTGATGTCGATGGTTAGATGAGCGTTATGTCAGTGCACACAGACCACTCACCTCAAGCACGTTACATAGGTGCTTGGCTAAGTCCCACTCTTGCGGATCCATCTCATAATCCCGTATGTTGTTTTTCCTGTCTGATGTCATCTTATCTATCGCTTCTCAATACTTTAGTGCAAGATGTAACATATCAAAGGTAGAATTCCAGCGTGTAGTGACATCGCGTGGTATTAAGCAGAAATCAAGGCCACAGTCAGCGACAGATTGTTTCCAGGCAGGGCCAAGGCTTGTAGTGGAATTGATTATCTTGAAGGACAGTTTCCGGAGCTAGAAAGGAGCATGGTTAGCACGCAATACATGGAACTTGTGCATGGTGATCCTCACCTTAGATAGGACCTGTCGGGCAGGCTGGGTCACTTTATTCAAGATCGCACGCTCCTCCCGGCCAAGATACAAACGCTCATCAACCCAGTCCTTCTCTAGATTGCCCAGGTCTGCATTTTCTGTTTCCAGATTAGAATCTTCATCTTCCTCCAAGTCCTCCACGTAATCATCTGCATCTGGGTCAGCTTCCTCAACTTCGTCATCTGAGTCTGCTTCAACTCTGTCGAAACCAGTGTCATCTACTGCAGCTGCAACTTTTTTAGGTTGATCGAATTGTTTGACAATGGACTTGGCAACCAGATTTACGATATGCAAGAAACATCTTGAATGATTGACTGCTGAGTACTCAGGGAGACGGCGTGCAAGTTCCCTGACCATAGTGTCATTATTTGATGCGTTATCGCAAGTCATCGAGAGAATCTGGACACGTAAAGATAAGTAGTTTATGTTCGCTCATGTAAACGTACTTACTTTGTCAGAAATTCCAAAATTCTTCAGAACCTGAGTCAAGACTTGAGCCAAATTCACACCAGTATGCGAACAGGGTACTTGGACAATGTCTAGTACCATTGAAAGAGGTTTTCCTAAATGCACAAGGTGCACGGTGATGGTGACAAATGCTCGATGGTTTGGCGATGTCCAGGCATCTGTAGCAAAGCTCAAATGGCCTTTGTATTTCTTCATGACATAGATAAGTCAATCTCAGCTTGTAGGATGATGAATACTAACTGACCATTAACATAGCAGCAATACATTGCCGCGTCCGAGCAAAGATCAAACAGACATCGCGTGAAACCGTCCAATGTGAGGGTATGTAATAATATGGTCAACCCGTCTTCATCAGGAACTTGAAGCTGCGGTCGCTAACAATTGAAAATGGGCAATTATTCTCAGCAACCCAGCGCACAATCTCAGCTCTTCAAGAATTCAAATCAGATACTGGTGAGACTGAATTATTGACACTCTTACCGTATCTCGGCTTTGGTTAGTGGAACATTAGAATAGGTCTCTTTACCTTTCCCGCTACGTTCAAAATGGGAAGTAATCATCCCATCGCGCACAGACGCAATCATTTCACGGGCTTCCTTCAAGTTGCTGGCCTCGAATGTTTCATTAACGATTTCAAGTTTCCAGCAGCGCCGAGCATGCTTTACAAGGTTTCCAGTTGAATTTGTGTCACCTTTGTCCAGGTACCGCCGGGTTTTTTTGGTACAACCCTTATTCGCACAAATGAAATCATGGAACAGGCGTCCATCATTATGGCCAATTTCTGGAATAGCGAGGTAGAATGCATAAATGGGTGACGTCCACTTGCATCGCAGACGTTCTGTTCATGGTAAGTTGTTAATCTATTCAACCACAATGAAACTTACCCATCTTTGCCTCGTCGTCTTCCAAGCATACATCCGTCATCTCGTCAAGGTCAACAAGGTTGATTACCTGCAGTGCGCTGGGGGTAGTTGTCGCCTGTGGTGTGTTGGAGACTGTGTCAGACACAACAGATTCATTGGGCGATGCGATACGAGGGTCTTCCGTTGCCAGTGAGGAGCCTTTTGTCTTTGTTTTTTTGTTTTTTTTAACATTCTGGATAGCATTCACCGTCGTCTCCCCAAGCTCCCCAAGCTCCGCAGCTTTACGCTTGAAGCTCAGTTTAATAGTACGGCCAGATCGAGACATTGCTTCAGCTGTTGACGAGTTCATGAGTTGCAACAAAGCACACTCAGGAGGAATAATTGAGGAAAGGATGAGAAGAGAAAGACTTGAGGGTGCACGTGTATCGCTTCGAGAAAAACTGGAGCTAATCTTCTGCTCCCTGAATTGCTAATCTGAATCATGTCCTTTATATACATGAGTGTACCGGTGACTGGGTAGGTGTAAGGTCCAAGAAAAGGAGTGAAAATGAAATGAAATGAAAGATTGAAAAATTTGGGAATGGAGGCGATCGCCTGAAGGAGTGAAGCAACGTTCGACTCCTGGTAGCATGGCAACACGACGTCGGATAGGAAGGATTGTGAGCTATGAACAAAGTGGGTGAAAGCAGCATCCCAAGAGGGAGAGGCCGCATAACGTCGGGCGGTGTGGTATATTGAGACACGACAGCCTAGATAGAAAACAGTATGAAAATGCAGAGGAGAGAGCGTACGATGTGTGTCAATGTATTAAAACCATGTGGACACAAGTCCAAAGAGGAGATGCCATACGGCCTTGGGCAGTGTACAGTACACTGGAATGCATTGTCAAGGCCATGCAGTGTCAGGTGCATGTGGTGTCGGGCGCTGAGGCTGGGCAAGCTGCGCGGGTTGACTGCGGGTAAGCGGGTCACAGTTCTGCAACCCGGGCCTTACCCGCCATGACCCGTACCCGTGACCCGTCACGGGTACAGCAACCCGTGCTCTTCCCTAACCACAACCAAAGGCATGGTATTCGTGCAATTATGCAGCTGCGTGGGGGAGGACTCGTGGGCAAACTGAAGAGAGGGGGGGGGAGGTTTGGAACGGAACAGATCCGGATCCTCGGGTCGGAGGTTATGCGGTTAAGCAAGATATGGTAACGGCGAATATTCGGGGGGCCTGTCTAACTTTTAACGCCCTTGAGGAGGATCGAAGCTTGAGTGAACTAGACGCTAGCGCTAGTATGGAAAAGGAATAAAAGGAAACGAGCTTGTCATCTGACAAAAGAGTGACAGCATAACGAAGAATGCGAAAAGAAAAAACAGGAATAGCAACAACACGAGGAACGCCGCGGCGGACAGCTTTGCCTCAATGTAGCAGATCAGAACCATCGAGACAGAACACACTTGGAATGAAATTCAAGACCATCCCGAGAAAGTACCGAAATTGCAAAGTTCCGTCCGGAATTTGGGGCCAGAACGACAAAAAATGTGCGTCGAAGAGCCAGGGGTGAGAGAAACGACGTTGTCTCTGAGGTTGAGCCGTCGTGATATCACGACAGCTCATTACCAAGCGAAAGCGGGCTGATAGTCACACTTCTGTTCTGGAAAATGCACAAAATTGATGAGGGCTACCACAAATAAAAACAGGCGTCAAAAGATCGCACGCTGTGACTGTAGGAAGTGAGCACCGTAAACCAGCATTACTTGAAAGACTTGAAAGCTGAGATCATTTTTGGGCATGCATCGACAGACTGCCTTGTAAGTTGCGGATCAACCAGAGAAATGATAAGGTGTAACTAAATCTCAGGCTCGATAACGCAAGGGTGGTGTGGGCTACTAAAGTGTAACGTGACATAACAAATAGGATAAAAAGCCTGTAAACCAACGAGAAGGACAAGAAACAACCCAACCCAATATACATCCTATCCATTCTAGCTTCTGCCCAACCATCCTCTACCAAGAATGCTTTAATCTCTCTTGGAGACGTTCAATATTCTCTGGTGCGATACCATGAGGACCGTAAACGCATCGGTCATGAAGATCTCAACATACTGTAAGCTTTCCAAAGATCCACAATAGGTTCCCTGTTGTGGATCCACGGAAAGCTTTTGTTGAATCTACCATGGATGCGTTTACCATCCTGGTCCCCCCCCCCTCCCAATCGTAATAGCTGGCTCGCCTGTTTAAACATCTGTACTATGAGAGTAACAAGAGGATAATGTCACTCACAAGTGAGACCGAATGAATAGATGCAAAAGTCGATTAAGGAGTAATTGCTAAGCTAAACTTCGACCAGCTTCTCCACTCACCTCGCTTTGCTCGCGATGTCATTCTGTATACCCACTACATGAGATAAAGGCATTTAATAAAAAAAAAGGCTGACGTACCAGCTCAGCATTGCACGCATCTCGAACTCTTCCATCCATATTTACCGCACTTGAAGACGCCATGAGGTCGTGTAATATGGCCTTACAGGATGATGCCCTTCAGTCGAGATTCCTCAATGACCCAGGAAACCTTACATGCATAAACCAATTTTTTTAGTCAACAAAGCCGCGTCTAGATGTAGTGATATGGTATGTCAGCGGTATGTCAGCGGTACGGCACGAGTAGGGGTGAGTAGGACTGGTGCAATGAGTGTGTTGAGAAAGGGGTTCAACGTCGAAAATTTACTGTATAACCGCGTTTATAAGCTTTTTATAATAAAGACTTATCGATCACGATATGGTATTATAGGCAGACTTATTTTAAAATATTATCTCATTATCTCCTGTGAAGCCACTTGCGAGATGCGAATTAGCGAACTACATATGTATCGCTCCACATAGAGTGAAATCCTTAGACGAAATTCCAAGCACACTGTTAACTAATCCACCCGACGTTCTACGACGTCACGGCACTAGTAGTCCCTCACAGCTCTAACATCAGCTCATCATTACCAGTCGACAATACAAACAGAAGAAAGTAGATGTGGTCTATGTGATTAGTGGTCTGGGTACGTAAGGTTCTGTACCCGAGGTGCACGTTCATGGGAGCCAATGAGGATGAATCACTGCGACAAGACAAATAGTCGGTAGAGTATTTACAATGTCATACCTGGAGAAGGCTCGACCGTGTCCGTGACCGCATACCAGTCTCGGCCGAAAACTACCGTATTTGTATCGATTATGCTGTTAGGAACTGTGACATCGACATGCGGCTTGGAGTGGGTGGACGTATCAACATCGCCCAGTCCTTCTAGTGTCTCGTGAAGACTACTGCGCGGGCTCAAGCCGGTGCTGTCTGGGACTACGATATCGACACGGGGCTTGAAGGAGAGCGTAACAACATTGTTCGATCCCTCAAGTGTCTCACGAAGACTACTGCGTGAGTTCAAGCTGGTATGGCGGTGTCAGGGATCAGAAGTAAAACTAAAACGTATGACATACATAGCCATGAACGAGCAGAAATTGAGGCGGACAAAGCTGAACCAAAACGGGGCATATAAGTCTGAGTTTGGGTAGTTGACCAACTGTGTTCGAGATGTCAATCTTCAGGTAAAGTGTATCGTGCAAAACACGTCACAGTACCAGAACGAGGCAGCAGACAGTAGTCAAGCTATAGATGGACATAGCACAACTCATCAGTAAAGGACTTGATAGCTATTGCGCTGGCAACCCACAAGTTCAATGTGCCGCAGTTCATCATATAAACCGAGAGATTCTTCAACACTTTGTTTGTCCTGCCAGTGATGAGATGTCAGTCAGTATGCGAGGGCTCATATCGCACCGACGTACCTCCGAACTTGTGTACGTTTACTCAAGAGTGTATAGGCCATTCCGACAGTGATAAGGAGGTCACAAAAGACATTGCAAGATAAATTCGGAATATAATATTTCTGCGTTGTTGCTGGAGGTTGAAGCTAACGCTGACGAAGCACAGGCTATCATACCTGAAGTGAAAAAGCAGGCGCTCGTGATTGTTGCGAGCTACGTCGAACAGTAAATGATATACATCAAACAGCAGGCAATCGATTGCCTACAGTTTTTCACAGAAGACTGAGAGGACGGCATAAGTATGCAACAAACAACGAGAGGTCATTGGAATGCCACGTACAGACCCCAAACCCTTACGGAAATACATCAGACGGAAGAAAAAAGGTGACTCATATTGTAAGGACCCACCAAATGCTGCTAGGGAGCTGGCAGACTGCGCATGTGTGTATTTACCATTTCCGAAACAAATAGCGAACGCTTACGATAGCGACTGGCAAGTAAGGGACATTCTTGTTGACTGTAGCTGGGTTAATTCCAGGTCACACGAGGACGTTGAACTCACGTTGATAGATCCTGTATGCGTAGAAACTAGATATATCTCAATAAAGACAATGAATGGACGGATCAATGTCAACGTACTGTTGAACAGAACACTCCAGGACCACTGTGGCATACGGGTCAATAATATCATGAAGACGTTAACGAGACGAGGCTTGCGCACTGGCAACTGAGACAGCAACCTTGAAGGGAATAAGTCAAAGCTCACGAAACAAAGACCCCAGCACGTGAAGGACAAACCGGAATACTCCTAAAAGATACGTGAATTGAATACGGCGACGTCTCGATTTCAATACTCAAGGTCCCTCACCATGGTACCGCCGCAAGAGCTTGATAATCACCGAAGTTGGTGATACTAAGGCGATAGACGGTATATACGATAAAAGCCAGATTGACGGAGTCGAGTACCCTACAAGAAGACATTACTACTACGTGAAGGTTCGGAAACGACTCGAGCGTTGTTACATCAGAACGGCGACCTGAACAGAAGAGAATCGTTAACTCGTTGCGCGTAATACATATTTGGTGAAGGCCGACTCACAAATAACTTTAGGAACAACCGATCCCTTGAGCAATGATCGGTGTAGTAGGAATATACTTGTAACCAGGTGATGCCATAGATACTAGGTGTTTTGTTAGGTAAATAAAAGGAGACATCACCAAGACCTAAGGATCACAGAGACGAAATGACCATCCCAATGAGTAGCGCGCCGAGAGTGTCGTCTACGGAAATTGGTGAAGACATGGCAGAGTAGCAACCAACGCCAACGGGAAGGAACAGGGGTGAGTCTCGAAGGGAGGAGAGACAGAGCAGGGGATGCCAGTGAGGTCTGGGGAGACTGGAGATGCGACCCGACGTGTCTGCAGATAAAGGAACGAGGATATGATCTTGATGGATCCCACGACCTGACAGCCTCCGGTGACAATCGCATGAGTTTCATTGCTTGGGCGCAGCCTGGAGTCGATGACAAACTTGAACGAGAGATGCTGAAGTCATGTTTCTGATGACCAAAAGTGGACAGGTACAAACCACGTACCACGTAAATGAGAGACATGTAGGGACCACACCAATAACGTAAACCCTACTAAGGGCGAGTATCAGTGCCGAAATCCAACCAGTCTGAACATTCTGTGTAATGTTTTTGTTCCTTTTTTGAAAATTTGCGTTTATCATATGCATTGTGCATGTCGCTACAAAGACGCGCTGAAATCGACGGTGCGCCTCATTTGATTGATGTTGTACGTACATGTGCCATATACGCGCATGGTGATGTGGATTCGAGACAGTGTTAGGTGGGAATGACTCTGGCTTGATAGATGGAATTAATTTATCTATCCGTGATCTTCGGGCTACACACTTTCGTCTCTGTGATGCGCGAGAAATTCTTCCAGGAAGCGCTTTCTTCCTTAGTGCCGAAGATACCAGAGAGGAATAGGGTTCTTGGAACGAACTGCGCTATTCTTACGTATTGTGCCGGCGGCTCCGTATGATTAACATCTTCTATGTAATCAGCGACAATTCAGCATCAGAGGGCTGAGTCACGGTATGAAGGGCGACGACCGACCTAACACCGGTGTCGCCTTCAATTTCCCCGTTAAGTCCGGTTGATGCCCACTGTCCTTCTAGGACAGGACTTCCCATATTCACCATGGCGAGCCACCGACGCCGTACATCATGATGTTGCAGTGGAATACTGGAGCAGTCTGTGTCCTGAACAGGGAGTAAAGTCAATCGTTATTTTTAGTTCGATGATGACCTCGGCATAGAAAGGGAGATATTCTGGTGTTGTGCCGATGACTAGACTTCGCAGTCCCGACAAACGGAACTGTTCAGAGTACCCAACCACAGGCATTGCGTGCGACCCACCTCTTATTGATAGAAGGACACCAAACATTGATTAGTGATCTCTCAACCCAAATGCTACAACAATAAAAGAGTCGCCGCAGTTTTTTTCTTCATAACCTCGGAAATTGACGTAGCCCAACGTCGTGCGCCACATCCGCGAGTGACTCAGCAGAGGCATCCTTTCAGTCAATGAAGAGAGAGGAACACTCGCTTGTAGATCGCGTGCAATAGTTTCGAACACACCTTTAAGATCGAGAAAACCCGGATAACGAGCCGATGAGTGAGACTTTGACTGCTGATAGCTCCGGCGCCCAAATGTGGAAAGAGTGATCTAAGGCTCCTAGATTCCTGAGAGTGTATGTAAGAAGGTGACCCGTCATATACTTGATGATATTGTCTGTAACTCCGTGGAGGCACCCACCGCAAGATAGAAGCCCCTGTGAACAAGAGCACGCAGACTGCCTTGCGCTTAGAGAACGCGGCACCGTAAGTTGATAACGAAAACGTAGAGGAAATGCAGTGAGCCAGCTTGACCAACATAGTGTTTAAACACAGACCTGCAAGCCTCGAAGGAATTAGTCATATGAATTGCGTAAAACACCTGGGCATGGCCTCGTAGACGCAACGGTAACGGGCGGCTGACTTCGACGACTGATTGTCGCGGCCTTATCTAAGAACAGCCAACTACGGAGTCTAAATGTACTGCGCGCGCAAAGCTACCGCACCAATTGAATCAAAAAATCAGGATGTCTGGCCCTTGTTGCGGAAAGTGGGCTGGAGAGAATAACATAACATAGATTGAAGTCGAGTTTACTGACCGAGTGCAGTACACTCGGGTTGACCCCAGGTTCCAAATCCGGCTAGCTCCCATTGCCGGGCATTCCCGTCGTCATCGTCACCGCTGGGCTCCCCCTTCTGCGATGGCTCGGGTTGTCAAAGACAAAGGTAAGGATAAATACAAGGAGGATAAACCCCGAAGCGGTGCGCCTGGGGTTTGAGGCGCAGTTCAGAAAAGGTGGGGCGTTTCAGGCCCGGGCAGAACATTAAGGCTCAAGCAAACGGAAGCAATGATGCTGTGCCAACGCGCCGCATGCATCGAGCAAGAATAGAAAACTCTGTGGCGCGCCTCTTGCGCGCGCGAGATCAAGGTAAATGCCCGAATCCTGAATCAAGATCTAAGCTTGGCATTGGCTCCGATGGAGGAGGACGATGGGTAGTGTCGTTCCGAATCTTATATGACTGTAAATGCCCATACTAATGTGAATTCCAGTGGGGTGTCGATGGCGGGGTCGAGAAGGTGGGGTTGGTGGGGGAGCAGTAGCGAAAGCGGGAGTGGGAACACTGGTAGGACAACCCGGGATCCTCCTCAACACTCAAGCGGTGTACATGACCCTCGACGAATGCTGGTAGGGCCTGCCCGCCGAGGCAGCAACAGGCTGATGGTACTGTAATGCAAATAATCACCTCCCGCTCTCCCGTTCCCGACCGACCGCGGCCACGCAGTCCTATGATGTATTGGTAAAAACACGGGTTCAAAAATGGCATCCGATACGCATGATAGTCTCGAGAGATTTGATGAAGAACTTGGACATGAAAAAATTGTAGTTGAAGGGTTGAAAGGAAATGGTTGACTAGGCAGGATAAGCATTTGAAAGCAGCCGTCATTTTTTCAATCTGTGATTTTTGATACCAGGAGGTCTGGAGAGGAGAATGCAGTACCTTGCGCATCGGCTATGATTGTGAGCCAAAGGGTCTGGCATAAAGTATTCGAGCTCACTATCACGGTACAAGGTACTTTTCTACTGACACTCCGCCTTACTGTGAGGTCACTAAATGTCCAATATCGACCACTATTTGATGATATTAAGATAATTGAATAATTTGTCGACCCTCCTTATATATCATGCAAACAATTAAAAATTAGTCGGGTGCCGAGAGACCACGCAAATCACCAGCGACCCAGCGAGATTACATTGGTTGTCTGTTTTAGGTCTTAACGGGCTTTTGTTTTGTTAGCTTAACACTCCGTTTAAATTCATAAACTGGAACGTAATTGAAGTTTAAATTAATGGTCTTTTGGTAGCGAAAATCAGTCAATAAGTACCTAAGTTTGTGACACATGACATGAAAATAATATCCCTATCTCTCCGCCCACCGCAACTGGGCTCTCCGCACCGCACCGGGCTGGTTGAACACTGTTTGTTGGCTGATTTTTGCTACCAAATAAGCAGCCCTTCTGATTTAAACTTTACTTGCGTTTCAATTTATTTAATTTAAATGGATGCCTTTACCTGTGTTAAGCTAACCGCTAAGACCTAAAAAAACAGACAAAACCAATATAATCTCGCTGATGATTTGCGCAAGTTTAGATATCTACCTAGTTTACATTTGTCAGGTGATAATTGGGTTTCTGCTCAGTGGCCCTCAGTGGCCCTCACAGTTGAGTCTAAGCGGACTTCGCTTATCGGCTCCTGCCCGCCGTGTAAGTTGAAGACGCCCAAACCGACTCGGTCACATGTCTTCCGCGTCGCGAACGCGCTCCTTTTTAGTGACTCCGTGTCAAAATATCTACCGTTCACTACAGGGCAGGGTGTTGGATATCGCTCCCCGACTTTGGCCATATGTCTACCCTTCGCTATTCACTAGCACCTTCGCCCAGCAGTTCACACATTCACACGCCGCACCCCAAGGGAAGAAAAGTCATTCAAGTTAGCGGCGGCCGATAGGGTGCTGTTGGTTTTCAATGCCCATTGTGTGAACTTCTGGACTTCAAATCATTATATACTTTGTGTGTGCGTCGTGCGATCATTCCCAGACGTTTTGCGTGCTAACAAGAGGGACGTAGCATTTGCCTTATCCTTTTTGTCAGCTCTGTTGTAATGGCGGTCTATATTCTGAAGCATACGTTCGCTTATTGATCACACCCTTACTGTCTTCCATCTTTATTTACAGTAACGTGGTTGGCCTGTTCGAATTTGTTCGTCATACCCACTCTATCACGTAAGTTTGTTTTGGAAGATCAACAACGCCAAGCTTTCTCGTTGGTTCCGTTTCATATTCGACAGCCCGCTGCGCAACAACGAAAAGGGGGAAAATGTCGAGCACTTCCTAATACACCAACCGAACTATTAGGGCCTCGAGGCACCTGCTTGTCAACGATTCAGCAGTAATACCGATGCGAATTACATCGATGCCACGCATCCTTTCACATTTGAGGTGAATAGCCTACGCAAGATAACCCCTGCCAGACACACGCAAACATAGAAGAAATCCTCCGCTGTGATCCAAGTACATTACTCCCCTTGCAACGTAGTCTCCGTGCGCAAGCGAGGCGCCCTACAACTTTTAATACCTCGGAACGGCCTACCCACCTCACTCGCATCCGAACATCTTCCGCAGTGCAATTAACTGCGTACACGAATCCACCCGATGTTCTACAAACACCACGATAGCCTTTCACAACTATAAGTGTAGCTCATTGCTCATCATTTCCAGCCGAAGTTACAAAATAGGAAGATCTACATGATTAGTGATACATAAAGTTCTGTAACCTGAGACGAACGTCTATGAAACCCAGAAAGAAAGGATGAACCACTGAGTATCTACACTGTCATGCTTGGAAGATCCGCGACTGTATACTGGTTTCCGTCAAAAACTATCGCATTTGCATCGATTATGTCGGACGAAGCTTGTAGAAAACTCCCTCGACTCAGAATGTCAGTGTTTATCTCCGTAGAGTCACTGGTGCTTTTTAGCACTGCAGTATCGACATGTGGCTTGGACCGCATGAGCGTAGTAGCATTGCTCGATCCTTCTAGTGACCCGGTAACACTACTGTGTGAGTTCGAGCTGGCGCTGATTGGGACTGCGGAATTGACGTGAGGCTTGAAGAGGGAGAGCGTAACAACATTGTCTCGTCCATCTAGTGTCTCACGAAGACTGCCACGTGAGTTCAAGCTGGTATGACAGTGTCAGGGATTAGGGAAGATCGCGGAACTGAAAAGTGAGGCGTACATAGCCATGAACGAGCAGAAATTGAGGCGGGTCAAGCTGAACCAGAACGGGGCATATATCTCTGCGTTTGGATACTTGGCCAGCTGTGTTCAATATGTCAGCCCTGGAGCAATGTGTATCGTGCAAAAACTGGTACCAGAACGAGACCACAAAGAGTAGTCACGCTAGAGATAGACATAGCACAACTATCAGCAAATAATTCGACGGCTATTGTGTTGGTGACCAACAAGTTCAATGTGCCGCAGTTAATCATATATATTGAGAGATTTTTCAACACGTGGTTCGTCCTGGTGAAGGCGTCAATATGCAAAGGGCCTATATAATACACGCGTACCTCCGAACTTCTGTGCGCTTGCTAAAGAGTGTATAGACCATTCCGACAGTGATAAGGAGGTTACAGAAGACTCCGCAAGCTAAACTTGGAATAGAGTATTTCTGTGTTTTCGTCAGAAGTTGAAGAAAACGCGGACAAAAAAAGGCCAGCATACCTGAACGAAGGAGGGTAACGACCGTGTTAGGTTCAACCTAAGCCGAAGCGTCGATAATATACACCAAATATCATGCAAACAGTTACCTACACCTTTTCACAGAAGACTGGAGGATGGCATAAGTGACCAACGAACAGCGACAAGTCATTAGAATGTCACATACTAGTCCCAAGCACTTACAGCGATACGTTAGAAGCAAGAAAACAAGTATATCATATTTGAAGGACTCACCGAATGTTGCTATGGAGCTGACAGACTGGTCATGCCAGTGTGTGAATTTACCAGTTCTGAAACGAACAACGCACACTTACAATAGCAAACGGCAAGTAAGGGAAATTCTTGTTGACTGTGGCCAGGTTAATTCGAGGGAACAACGAGAACAAATAACTCACGTTGATAGATCCTGTTTGCGTAGAAACTGGGTATATTTCAAAATAAGAACAAATCAATCGACAGATCAATGTCAACGCACTGTTGAACAGAACACTCCAGGACCACTGGTGCACATGGATCAACAATTTCACGAGCAAGTTAAACGAATGGGGGTGGCGCACAGGCATTTAAGACTGCAGCCTTCGAGGATGTAAGCCAAAGATTCAGGAACAAGGGCCTCAGGATGTGAAAGACCAACCGGAATACTCCTGAAAGGGATATGTGAATACTACTACAGTAATTTGAATATCAAATGTTTCTCACCATGGTACCGATGCTGCGAGAGCGGCATAATTACCGAAGTCGGTGATAGTAAGACGATAGATGGCATATGTGATAAAAGCCAGACTGGCCGTGTCGAGTAACCTACAAGAAGATATTACTATTGCGCAGAGAATCGTAAGCGATTCGGGTGTCTTTACATCAGAGCAGCAACCTGAGTAGAAGAGTATCGTTAACCCGTTGCGCGTAGTACATATTTGGCGAAGGACGACCCACAAATAACTTTAGGGCCAACCGATCCATTGAGCAGTGATCAGTGTAGTAGGAATAGACCTGTAACCAGGTGACGCCATATATACTAGGCGTTTGATCAGGCGAATGGAAGGAAGCATCACAAGCTCGAAAGATTACATAGATGAAACGACCGTCGCAATGAGTAGCGCACCCAACGTGTTGTCTACGGGCATGGCAGAGTGGCAAGCAAATTAGAGGCCAGCGGGTAGGAACAAGAAAGACCCTCGAAGAGAGGAGATACGAAGCAGGAGATCCCAGTGGAGTTCAGGGAGACTGGAGATGTCCTACTGCGTGTCTGAAGATAAATATACAAAGGAACGAGGATATGATTTGATGGCTCCCACAATCTGACAGCCTAGCCCCGGTGACAATCCTATGAGTTTCATAGCCTGAGGTCGATGACAAACGAGCAAACGACACAGTTGATGTGGGCGGGCGCCGAAAATGAATGTGGCGTGGCGTTGACAATTTCTGAGCGCCATTCTTCATAATCTCCACCCAATGCTGTACTCTGTATCTGAGCATTTTGTGTAACTTTTTGTTTGATTTTTTTTGTGTTAAATTTTACGGTCATCATACAATGTGTACTCGGAAGCTGAAGTCGACAGCGTGCATCAATTAATTTAAATTTCTATGTTCTATAAATACATGCTGAATATACGCGCATGGTGATGGGGATCTGAGACGGTGTTAAGTGCGAGTGGCCCAATGTTTGGCCTGATCAGTCGAATCCATTTATCTACTATCAGCTATCCCGTATCCGTGATCCCCGGGCTACACTCCTTCGTCTCTGCGAGGAGCAAGAAATTCCCCAGGACGGCGCTTCCTTCCTTATTGCCGAAGATTGCGGAGAGGAATAAGGTTCTCGGTATTAGTAGGGCAGGACCCTGACACGGTGCCTTACGGCGGTACAAGGAAGCGGTGACATGATGATATGGCAAGTCGTCTGTAGGTTTTTGCTTCTACTGGGAGTGGTGAAGGTCACTACATTGCCAGTGGGATGGGATAATTTGTGTACCGTACTGTGACTGCTCTTGAAGAAACAAAATTTTCATGACCTGTAATAATCCATCCACGTTCAATTTGTTGCATCTTTCAACTTGCGGCCCGCGTTCCTGCACCAGTCTAACGTATCATATACATCAGCGGCTCCTTTATGAATAGTGTCCTCCAATAGACAATCCAGTAATGCCATCAGGGCTGAGTCACGGCATGAGAGGCAGACGACCGATGTAACACCGACCCCTTCATTTTGCCTGTCAAAGCCTGTACTCGGGTATTCCACTGCACCATCATGATGTGCGGCTTCGGTGACTTGCCATGGTGAATATGGGGAAAAAGTCTTCGGAAGGGGGTCTGTCCAGAATAGGGAGCAAAGTAAAGTCAGTCGACGCTGTATGTTCGGTGTAGACTTCGGCTTGGAAAGGGGGATGCCGCCACTAACAAGCAGAACTATTTCTTGTTGTTAGAAGAAACACCGATCATGGAACTTTGATCCTTCAGCCACGACGCCGCAAGCTTTTGTCGCCATAATCTCAAACACAGTGGCATTAACCCCGTCCAACGTCGTGCGTCACACTCGCGAGTGAATAAGCAGACTCAGCATAGGTATCCCAGTCATGGAGGGCGGAGGAGGATTCGTTCGTCTGGCATGGTTACAACTGAGATCCGCAAAGCCCGGATAACAAGTAAGTCAGCGAGCGGGCCTTATGCGGATGCGGAAAGAGGGATTCAAGGCTCCTAGATACCGTAGTCTAGGATTACCGATCGATCATGTCTGCAGATACGTATTGGACTGTGCCGCTCAATTGATGATGTTGTCAATGGCTTCGTAGGAGCGCGCTCACCGCAAGATAGAAGCCCCTGTGAACAAGAGCGCGCAGACTGGTTGGCGCTTAGCGGACTCGGCTCCATAAGTTGATAATGAAAGCAGAGGACATGCAGTTAGCGCTCGACTTCATTATATATCGTTCTCATGACGGTGTGGGGGTGAAGATAGTTGGGAAACGAGTAATAGACTATCTCGGAGCAGACCTACATGGTATGAAGCTGATCGACCACACAGATCCGCAGGGCTCGGATAAATTATTCATATTGATAGTAAAATAAGTCATTAGAATGAGAAATATCCGGATAGACGCACAATGACGGGGTGTTCTCGGTTTTGACGACTGATAGTGGCGGGCGGCCTCACTCAAGAACAGATCACGGTGCGGGTGCAAAGCTGCTGCAGCGATCAAATCCCCGCCAACTTGAATATCAGCCGGAGGACCCTGTGGAAATCAGTATACATGTGTCTGCCTGATTTCAGTTGACCATTCGTGTTTCGTAACGAACACAGCCTGAAAAGGGAACAAAATGATGATCAATCATCACCTCATCATCCAATCACCTCATCTGTGACTTCTCGACATCAAATCTGGTATCCTCATTAACATTAATATCCAAAGCAGAACGTCATGTCAAAAACAACAAGTCGTACTAATGGCACGACCGCTTCCTGTCTCTCCATGAGTGCCAGTACAAGTGAGGGAGATATGCGAGATGCGAAGATAGCCTCGGCAGAGCATAACTCGAAGTCTCCTGATGACACGCGAACCCCACATTCCATAATTAAGGACGAATTACATCCCCCTCGCCCCCCTGCATCACCCACACCACACATGCGGAGGGCTCGGAAAACAACTGTTTGCAACAAGGGGCTAAAACACCTTCGGACGCAAGGGTGGCAGAGATCGTAGCTCCCATCGTCATTATGACGGCCAAGCTCCCCAGTCCGCTATGGTCCGGGACGTCAAAATACAGAGTAAAAGAAAGGAGGATGGTCCCGAAGCGGTGCGCCTGACATGTGAGGCACAATTCAGAAAAAAATACAATGTCTTGAGATCAAGCTCAAACGGACGGAGGCGAGGATACTGCGCCAGTATGTTGCGTACATCGAGCTCGGCATTGGCTGCGGTGGGGGAGGACGATGGAAACACCCAGCTCTGTCGTTCCGGGGCTTATACGCCCAGAAAAGTCCATTCTGACGTGGAATGTCAGTGGTGGTGATAGCGGCGGTGTCGATGTAAGTTGGAAGTGTTGGCGGTAAAGGGGGAGCAGGAGCGGAAGAGCAAGCGGGAGGACTGACGAGACCACCCGGGGTCCTCAGCAGATGCACAGGACTCGCCAACGAACACTGGCACGGAAGAAGTCCACGATTTCAAGCCGCTGCGGGCCCTCCGCTGAGGCAGCAGCACGCTGTGTTGATGATACTGTAAAGCCGTCATCACCTCTCGCTCTCACCGCCATCACTCGTTCTCCCGCTCCCGGCCGACCGTGATGACGCAGTTCCAAAATGTAAAATTGGTTTAAAGCGGCAGTGGGTAGTGTAAACAGTCTCGAGAACCTCTAAAAATATTCTGGCATGGAAAACTTGTGGATTAACAAAAGTAGTTGCTCAGGAAAGAAGATCTCACTAGATTCTGTACATGTGTGG